>BSQZ01000132.1:225000-410000 GCA_033239005.1 Lamellibrachia satsuma
TGAAGTTTGGGGTGGTGGGACGTATTGGTCGGTGTGCGTCTGCTTCCTGTACACTGTAGACTTCACACGTGTACGATGACGTCATTCAGCGTCATCGGTACTGATGAAGTCAACGTGATACGTGGACGAAAGCCTCTACCAGGTAAATTAAACACACCTTGGATATGAAAAATGAAAGTTATCTGATTTGAAAAAACTATCCTGAAGAATGTTCAGTAAAACATAAGTCAGTTTGTATCGCGTGTCTATGTTCGCACGTGCGATTGTACGCCCGTGTGCGTGTGCGTGTGCGTGTGCGTGCGGGTGTGCGAGCGCGTGCGTGCATATACATGAAAATGATCAAAGTACTATGAGGCCAGATATGAATTATGTCATTGGCTATATATATATATATATATATATATATATATATATATATATATATATATATATATATATATATATATATATGTGTGTATATATATATATATATATATATGTGTGTATATATATATATATATATATATATATGTATGTATATATATATATATATATATATAATACCGCTATTAAAATTTACCCCCTTGTTCTTGGTATTACGGAGTGATACAAGTAGGGATCTTCAGCAGCCAAGAACCTGGGTTTTCCGTTTGTAGTCCTTTGTGTTTGACGGTTTGTACCATCATAATTTGAGCACTCGAGACGTTTTCCGCCTGTAATGAAAGTCAATCACAATTCACATATTGAAACATATCAGGGTATTTTAATGGTTCCTTCATACAATATTTAGAATTTCTCAGGATAGTTCAGTTTACTAACGACGATGACATCTTGATAGGAGACATGCGGATGAAAGATGTGGAGAATGCACCAAGAAAACAACACACGATGAGCGGAAAGAAACGGTCACAATCCACCTTCCGCCCTCACAGACCAAACGAAGACCGATTATCATCTGTTAGACTGTGAATGAGCAATAGTGGGTGACAGGGAGTTCAACAGAAGGAGAAGGCACACAAAAATGCGATATGCATACGAAAGAGAGACGAAGTAATCAACCGAGATGAGGGGAACTATTAACTTCCGCACATTTATGTCGTGTATCTTATGACAATTACCTTATTGTATTATACTCACCGAATTCAGCCCAACAGATCAGGTATGTACGGCTGATAATGATCACTCCGTGTAGTGCTTTCTCAGTTGATGTGACAAGAGTTGGATTTCCAACATAGCTATCCAGGTTCGCCTTGTAGATACCATTTGGGCGACGCAGGGCAACGAAGAGCAATCTACCAAGTTGCCAATAACATTCATAATAATAATAATTTAGAGTGTGTTTAATGTCTTAACAGTGATTGTTATACAGTGTATTTGAATGTGTGAGTAAATGTGTTTGGCTTCGTGCGTGCGTGCGTGAGTGCATGAGTGCCTGTGCCTGCGTGTGTGTATGTGTGCGTGAAAGAGAGAGAGACAAACAGGCAGACAAACAGAGAGAGAGAGAGAAAGATCGAGACAAAGAGACAGTGAAAAAAAGAGAGTGGCACTGTGTGTGTGTGTGTGCGTGTGCGTGTGCGTGTGCGTGTGCGAGTACGTGCGCGTGTGGATATCGTATTGAAAATGTTAGTCATTGCCGCATCCTTTTTTTTATATGATATTTATATTCTAATATGTTGTTGTCCAAAATAAATATACATCTTAGCGTTATATATATATATATATATATATATATATATATATATATATATATATATATATATATATATATATATATATATATATATATATATATATATATATATATATATATATATATATATATATATATATATATATATATATATATATATATATATATATATGTATATATATATGTATATATATGTGTATATATATATATATATATATATATACATATTAGATATGTATATATACATATATACATTGGGATCGAGCATATCGGCTATAGCGTACCTGTGCCTCACATCGAGAGCAATGCCCATTGCCTTGCTATTAGATGTGAAAGAAATTAACGTTCTCCTCCAAGTGAATTGAAGGTTAGCGATCTCTACTCTGTTGTAAACTGAAAAGTACAGCTTCCCATCGTCCGCGTCTACAGCAAGTCCTTGCACTAATGGTACGTCTGCAAATGAACAAAAATGAATGACAACATGCTAATAATTAAACTTTAGAATATATATATATATATATATATATATATATATATATATATATATATATATATATATATATATATATATATATATATATATATATATATATATATATATATATATATAATATTATATATATTTTATATATGTATAATATGTATATATATATATGTATATTTATATATATTTTATATATGTATATATGTATATATAAATATATATATATAAATATATATATATATATATATATATATGTATATATATATATATATATATATATATATATATATATATATATATATATATATATATATATATATATATATATATATATATATATATATATATATATATTAAAGTTGTATTATTAGCATTTAATAATTCGTATATATATATATATATATATATATATATATATTAATTTAATATGTTATGATGATTGTTACACTTCCGACCAACGGATGAAAATCTACAGGCAATACATGAGGCGACGCCACAAGATCAACGTTGACCACTGGCTATTCAACAGTAATTAACAGAACAAATAAATAATGCAAATGACAGCTGAAATCTGTTTATTTAGTAAAGTACATAACATTTATTATTTTTTGTGTAAAATACCATAACAATGGGTTTGATGTTGTATTGATGTTGTAGTCAACCGGGAAAACGCGTAATTCGGAACATCATTCCGGAACGTCCATTACATAATTTATTAAACTGGATGACTAATTTTTATGTACCTGTCCACTGAAGGCGACACGTGTTTCTGATTTGTAAGAAAAGATTCTGGGCGCATACATAATTAGCTAATTACGATGTCATCTGGGCATATGACTACTTCATAAAATGAGAGTTAACTTTTATCAGTTGCTATAATTCGAATTAGCATTATTAAACTTCGATTGTATTGACACAACTCTCCTACTGAAAAGTTAAATCAGGCAAACGTATTTTTAGTGTAGTATCTCAATAATGACGTCGTTTGGCTGCTGGCGCTTCATGCGAACGCCTACGCAGAATGGAGTCCTGACAGTGGGTAACAACGAGACCACGCCTCTGCTGCCAGACTCTTTTCTCTGCGGATTCACGAAGCCAAGTGAGAGTCGGATAAGCGAGAATACTCAAAATATGTTATATATGTATTCCGTGTCGCCTGATTTGTTGTTTTAGTCACTTTTTGCAAATAATATTCAAATAACACTCATATATGTTGCTTCAGAATCTTTTTTCCAGGCGTATAAAATAGAAGATAAATTGAATTCAACGGAATATGTGTACACTATCCACTAAATATATGCATTAATATCAGAATGGTATACTTGTTTAGATGGTGTTTACCGAAATATTTTCTGCACACATATTGTTTATAGGAACAACACTGAATATGTTACGGCTTCGTTTGCTACGATTTCATTTGCAAGGTTAACGAAATCGAAAGCGCAGGTATTGTTTAACTTTATCCCAGCCGTCAAAAATACTTGGTGGTGGATGAATATGAACCAATCATCTCTCAAATCTATGCCCTTTTGGAAATTAGACAAATTGAAATAGTAATTGTACATCTATTGGGATAAATACTCCCAATATATATAGGTGTGTGTGTGCGCGCGTGCGTGCGTGCGTGCGTGCGTGCGTGCGTGCGTGCGTGTGTGTGTGTGTGTGTGTGTGTGTGTGTGTGTGTGTGTGTGTGTGGAATGGAATAGATCACTGTTTGGAGTAGTGTAGAACAAATAGCAGGCAAACACTTGGCCTAGTTATGTTCATTTCAGGCGGAAATGGGAATAAATCATATATTCACATATCTTATGTTCATTTATTGGAAAATTAGTCATATTAATTGCAACGTCGATCTGTATATCCTATTTAGTTAAATAGCCTTTACTTACTTACTTACTTATGTCATCCACTTAATGTGGTGATATGATGATTTCTTTCCTGAGGTCTCGGTTCTTCATTGCCGCTATTAGATTTGTCCCGCTGAGGTTCGTGTCTTTCTCTAGTATGTTTTGTAGAGTAGTTGTTGGTCGACCTCTTCCTCATCGGGCTTCCAGAGCAGGACTTTGCTGCTTCGTCATGGCGCATCATATGACCTGCCAGATGAAGACTCAGTTGTCTCACGATGGTAGTGATCCGTGGGAGGGAGCCGTACAGTTCGTGGTTGTTCATGTGGTGGCGCCATGACACATTTTGAATGTTCTGCAGCATTCTTGTGTAGGTGCCATCCAGTGCATTTTCTACTGATTGTGTTAGCGACCACGAATCGCATCCATATATCAGGATAGGTTCAACCGTCGTCCTGAAAATCTTCAGTTTGGTGAGTCTGCAGATGGACGCTCTCCAAATGTTGTCAAGGGCGTGATCTGCTGCCCATGCCTGTGCTTTTCTGCACTGGATGTCATGCTGAGAGTTTGTGTAGGATCCGAAATATTTAAAATCCTCTACTTTCTCATGTTGACTCCCATCTGATGAGTAAACGCTATCATTAGCAGACGAGTTGATATGCAGGTACTTTGTTGTTTTGCTTGAGTTGAGAAATGGTCCAGTGGATTTGGAAGCACTTTCCACTTTATGAAGTAGAAGTTCTGCTTCTTGTATCGTGTCAGCGAAAAGAACGATGTCATCGGCATAATCCAGGTCAGAGAGATGTGAGGCAGGATGTCTGGAGCTTCTGCGTCTGGTTAGGGTTAGTCCTTCTCTGTCATCAATCGCAGTTCTTAATGCGTATTCCAAGACTATAATGAATAGGTATGGGGCAAGATAGTCTCCTTGGTTAACTGTAATAATGTTGAAATTAGTAGTTTCCCCTTCGGGAATCAATACATCTGCAGATGTGTTTACATACATTATCTATATTGCTTTTACAATCTTCTCTGGGATGCCACACGCATGGAGAACATGGAATAGTGTGTTTCTATCTACAGAGTCAAAGGCTTTCTTGAAGTTGATGAAAATAATGGCAGCTTCTTTCTGGTGATTTCTCATTTCTTCGATGATGCGTCTAAGGGCACGAATCTGCGAAGATGTAGAACGTACAGGTCTAAATCCGTTCTGGTTTGGGCGTAAGATCTTTTCTAGCTCAGGACGAATTCTGTAAAGCAGGAGTCGATTGTAAACCTTTGTAGCAGTCTGTGTTAGACTTATTCCACGATAGTTTTCAGGAATAGTCAGGTTTCCTTTCTTATGTATTGGTACGATACCCGTAATCGCCCATTCCGGTGGTCTATTCCCTAAGTTAGTTTTTTTGCCGAACTTTAGTAAATATTTAGTAAAACTTGGGTAGTTGCCACACTTCAGTGGGAATGCCATCTAGTCTTGGTGCTTTGCCAAGTTTAATTTGTTTGATCGCAATGTTGACTTCTGCTAGTGAGAAGATGTCGGTGTCAATGTTGGGGTTGGTCTCATAAATCGGATCAACTAGATGGTTGGATGCTTTCCTATTATCTGAAAAGAGCAGTTGTTTGAAGAAGTTTTCCAAGCATCCAAAGGAGCTTCCCCTTGTACGAAGATGGTTTTTGATATCCTTCCTGAAAGTTGTTTTACTAACTTCCAAGCATTATGAAGAGCATTAGTCGACTCGCAACTGCCAAATGCTATGAGAATGTCATGGTAGTGTTTTTCATGCGTTTCATCATAAGTGTTGCGCAGTGTAGTTTGCGCTGTGGATAATGTCTCGGGTTGTGTACTAATTACAACCTTACGTGCTGCATTTACTTCATTCGTATGGCGAACACTAGTCTTGAAAGCTACTCGAGGTGATAGGATGGCCGAGCCTGCTTTGTTGCATATATCAACATAGTCCTTGTACGAGTTGGTTTGGGTTCTTTCCAATGCCTCCCAGTCAGATGATATTTGGTTTTCAATACGAGAGGCAACATCTTGATTCGTTGTGATTGCATCCCAGTTAAGTCTGGACGTGGATGAATATTTATTTGCTCTCACACCGAGCCTTAACTTTGCACATGCAATCCTGTGATCAGAACCAATAGGGTTGAAAGAGGAGTTTCTACATCTTTTCCAGCACAGAATGAAATCTATTTGAGATTTGAATTTATTCGGTGCTCGGAAAGTCCAGAGTCTTGATTTTGGTTTACAGAAAAGAGTGTTGGTCATCAGAAGGTTGAGCTCATGTATAAAATCAAGAAGAAGCTGACCGTTTCTGTTAGTGTTGCTGTGGAATAAAAAACCATTTGAGACTTGAGCATTAAAATCACCTCCGATCACAAGACAGGCATGTGGAGAGATGTGTAATACTGTCTGGTTAAGGCTTTCGTAAAACTCTACAACGTCTTTTTCATCGCTGACATTTATCGGAGAATAGCATGATATAACACGAGTCTTAGGGTTCCTTTTAAACAGGGCGTGTACGATACGGTCTGCTATCTTGGTGACTGACACAAGGTTCTGGAACAATGCACATTTCACTACTACACCAACGCCCCCAACTGCTGCACCTTGTCGAATACTTGTTGCAGAGGCTGTGAACATAGTGAATCTGCCTATCCTGGTAGCGTTGATAGGTGGGTCTTCTTGCATGTGTACATGTCTGTGTTCTTGAATACAAGTCACTGATATGTCAAAATCGTTCATGTGTTTGTCGAGTTCTTCCTTGGCATTAGTGGAGGATAAGCTCCGACTGTTTAGCTGTCCAAAGAGGATGTTTTTCTTAGGGTGACAAAGTACTTTCGTTATTCTTGCATCAGATGGTATCCGTCCGGATGTCATCTTCATACGGGTTGGTATACCCTCGAGAAGTACGAAGTGTTGTTGCTTGAACTTATTGTGTTTTCATCGAGCTGTTACTACAATGCGTCGCTACTGCTACTGCTGGTGTTTTTAATTCCGAGACACCATCTCGTAGACAGGACGCCAACCAAGGCTGAAGAGGACCCATCCCACTTGAGTGACTACACTTCGTCTTACTCCTACCCCTTGACCTGCCCGTCTTGTTTGAACCTACCAGTCATACTTCCCCGCCAGTACAACGCTTCAGGTTACGGGAGTATGCAAGCTCCCCACTGCGACAAGTGGTAGTCATAGCCTAAATAGCCTAAATAGTTCTAATTAACCTTAACATTTTTATTAGTTAAAGTACTAGTTCTGTGAGTCGGTTAAATTTGTTCAATTTGATATAATAAAATGGCCAAAAAACGAAGTGATATAACTCACTGTAAGTGCTGCGTCTCCTCAAATTCAATGTGACCAAATTGGTTTGGTATCATGTTGCATTGTTTGATTTTCCCAGGGGTGCGCTTTGCCCCACCCTACTCTATATGCGCAATTGTCTTTGTTTGCAACAATTTCTGGAACATAGCTCACTCACGAAAGAGACAAGGGGTACCCCTAACATTCCCAGTAGAAAACTGCCCATTTGACCCATATTTCTCGTAATATGTATCCAAATTACAAATCTGTTGGACTTAATCGAAATAACTGCATAATCACTTACCAGTAGTGTAGATTTCTTCAGCCGTCAAGTTTCGCCCGACTGATTGAATGTTTATTCCCATCGCTCCAGTAAACATGGCCGTGAATTTCATCCACAGCAAAAGCACGTAGCATTTCTGTAATTAGGACCTTGGGTAATGGTCCAGACATGAGACCAGCTAATGAGTGGTCCCGACAAGAGACCAGCTAATGAGTGGTCCCGACATGAGACCAGCTAATGAGTGGTCCCGACAAGAGACCAGTTGGCAGGAAATTTAGCCCTGGTGTCACTGATTGTAGCAATCCCTTCGCAAAGCATCTATTGAATTGTCATGTAATACTCTATTGGATTTTTGCGGGCACAACTGCGTAGAATTCAGAACACATTATATATAGGTTTTTTAGAATATTCTGTGCATATTTTATAGAATATTATATAGGATTTTTGTGGACGTAGCTATAGAATTTGCAATTTCTATTGCTTTTGTTCAATATTCTGCTATGGCCTATGTTTTATAAAATTCTTAAAAAGTATATAAAACTCTACACAAACGTAGTTGGTGCCATCATGGCATGTCATCACGGTATTGCTTTTGTTCAGAGTTACGCTATCCTAGATTACCACGTCCATTAGTCTGCCAAGACTAATGGACGTGATATGCCCAGTACTATTTGCCCATAGTTAGGAACTTGGTTATTGAGCGTCGGGACGTGTCCACATGTTCGGGTGCTCTGCGCATTGCAGTGACTGCACCTGCATTGTGATATATCTAAATTCTTGTACGTAGAACAAAGGAACGTGGAACCGAATTGATCGGTTTAATTAGACGAAATTCCACGCATAATGATGAAGTGCAATGGATCAATGACTATATAGCCGTGTACTAGAGGCAGAACAAATACCAGCTTTTAGAATATTAAGTGGCTGTGACGATATTGTAACGTTGTTTATTTCTTACCTCCTCCGGATATTAGAGCCGTTGGTGGGCCGTATGTTGCAGGACTCACTGGGTTAACGACAGGTATTTTCCAGATGGTCTTCGGTCCCGCCACAAGCAGCGGGCATACTCCAGCTGGGAAGAAATGAGAATGGTTTATATCAGTACAATATTATTTATTATTGTGGTACATATTTGTAACCATAACACACACACACACACACACACACACACACACACACACACACACACACACACACACACACACACACACACACACACACACACACACTCACACACACACACACACACACACACACACACACACAAACACACACACACACACACACACACACACACACACACAATCCTCCATCTTGCCGAAGAATACGCATGTACTATTGGCTAATGACCGTTGACGACTTGTGTGTCATTCAGTAGGCCTGCACATATACAAATGAACCGCGTGCGCACGGGTTTGTTCTTAATTAACGCATAACGTCCACGCGACCAGAAGGGTAAACCCAAGAACGCTTTAGCGTTTATTAACAGCATACATTTCACTTTAATAATGTATTCATCTATAGAACATTCCTAAAGACTTCATTAGCCTAGCAGAGTGTTTCAGTTTACAAAAATAATGTGTTTATGCCTATTATTTTCATAATGCTATGTATATGTTCATAAGCGTCGGAAGCGGGGAGGCGTAGGATAGTCGGGCCCCCAATAATGTTAATATATTTGTGTTAATATAATAATGCCCCCGCCCCAGTAAGCTCACAGAAACCAAGTCCACATCCTCCCCATATTCAGCTTATGATGATAATGCATCGAACGCTGGCTAATCGTGTCTGAGGAATGCGTCACGCTAATTTAACATGCAGAAACTGCTAAACATCGAATGGGCTCATCTCCTGCTCAGTCTAACGCGAAGCGGTTCACTGCGTACACTATTTAGCATAGCTGTTTGGAATTATGTGATATCGGTAATAATAGTGAACCACCCCCACTAAAAACGTCGCCTGCCAGTGCAAATATACATATATATATATATATATATATATATATATATATATATATATATATATATATATATATATATATATATATATATATATATATATATATATATATATTATATAGTGGCGAAGGAAGTGTAGAATTTTGTGAATATCTGTTTCTGAACAACGTTTCCTTCACAGTGTGTGTTGTCTGATTTGTCGCCGTTTTTTGACAAGTTTGGCTCTACTGGAAGTTCGAGCTACTTGGCATGTATTCATTGGTAAAGCCGGGTTCACACGAGCCGACACCGTCGCGCCAACGAGCCGACACCGTCGCGGCAACGTAGCAAGCGTCAGATAATACTGCAGCTTGATCGTCGCATGTAAACTGCATCGCACCCTTTTGGGGTGATTTATTAATTGAATTTATATCCCTTTTAAATATATAATTTCCCTTGAAGGATACCGTTTTAGTTAATACACAATATAGTACAACCGTTGTAAAGCGGCCGCCCAAGATTTGATCAGAACACATACTTCACAGCTAGTTGTCGCACCCTTTTCCACAAAAGAGAACTTTACCGAGAGCCCATTATCATCAAATTTCAATCGTCCAAGTACATAAGAACACCTGTCCATCCGTCCACCAGGTGATTGACAAGTTTGCTGCCACGCTCGCATGTCGACTGACGTTCAATGTTTGATTTTGCTATATATATATATATATATATTTGTTTCACATCCTACATTTGCAAACATGCAGCCGATTTCACGAAGTGTTCGTACCGTACGAAGGAAATAATGCGGACGTTTGGTGAACATTACGTAAATCGGAACAATCATAGAAAACACACAAAGCGTTGCAAACAATCGCCAACGCGCGTGCTAAATCGCTTTCAAAATGAGTCAAACGTCAGATGGATTCTCAGAACGTAAATAACAGGATATAGGTAAGTTGTTCTAGATCAATCAAGTAGTTTTATTACCATGCACAATCCCCTGGATAACACATGGCTGCTTCATTCTGAGAATCCTTATGTTAGGCATTTGTTTGTGAACGCCAAGTGGTGCGTTCGTTCTTGCGTGCGTGCGTGCGTGCGTGCGTGCGTGAGTGCCTGCGTGGTGTGTGTGTGTGTGTGTGTGTGTGTGTGTGTGTGTGTGTGTGTGTGTGTGTGTGTGTGTGTGTGTGTGTGTGTGTGTGTGTGTGTGTGTGTGTGTGTGTGTGTGTGTGTGTTTGTATTACACACAGGTATGTCCCATAAATGATAAATATTGCAGTTAGGTGAAAAGTATCTGGCGGTACTGCATACTCGGTCACAAATCAATTGTCTGGATTGCCATTGATGAAAGATCAATGTATAATCAATTTATGGTAAAATAAACAAGAGGGAGCATTTAAAATTATACATTTATTGTCACAAATTCTACCTAGAAAATGACATAAATCCAAATGTGTGGATCAAATTCACAGATATATTATCTGAGAAACATGGTTAGGTTTTGAAGTCAAAAAACTGAGTTGGACAGGACAATATTCACATCCCTTATTAAGGATCCAAAGGTGTCAAAAACTGGCAACATGTGCCTAAGACAAAATGGGAATGTATGTAGCACAATGACAAAGTGCTATGGCAAATTTGCATAAAACTATTTGTATCATATTTCTGGTAACCGATTAAAAACACAGTACGTGCTATCTCACAGTACGTGCTATCTCACAGTACGTGCTATCTCACAGTACGTGCTATCTCACAGTACGGATGTCATGGTCCTGGAGAATGGTAGGGATCAATGTGTTGCTTTTGCGTGGATGATATTTTATTAATAATTCATATTCTGCACCGGGATTATTGTGTAGACTGCGATAACGATGCGCAGTCAGACAGTATTGATTGTCTAAACAACACTCATATTGTCAGCATTGATATTAATAGAAAGGACTAAATGTTATTGCTGATCAACAACACATGTACAATTTCATTCACTCCTTATTGTCCCAGTTCACTGAGCTGTGTAGATTGATTGATCTAATAATGCCAGTGTCATGCACTGAAATAATCCTGACTGAATAGTTGACACTGTACCAGTGACATTGGTGAAATGCAAAGCACAGTTTAGACATCATCACGAAACACATACAGAACTGTCCATTCATCTTTTAAAAAAACTATAATGAAAATAACGTAACAACAAATACTATTTCTGAATAATCGATTTCCACTTTACGTGTCATATTCGTAGTATTGTTATATTGTGTCAGTGGACGCAACCTGAAACTCATCCAACCCTCAACGCGTGATACACGAACGCCCAACCCTCAAAGAGTAAAGACATGAGTGTTTAGCTACACATATATATCATACTAAAGCGCAGCTAAATGACGGGTCAGCTGCAATCAGTCGCTTGGTCACTTGCTTCAAACCGCTTCCTCGCTAGCCAGGGTTGGTAGTTGCATGTAAGGCCCACACCAGAGCACGCCACTGCAGTATATCTGTTGATGTATTCTCGAGCTTATCCCAGGTCAGGTTATGTTCTTTCATTTCTCGCTCCATCTGTTGTCCATCGGAGAGTATTTCGAACTATTGTTCTCTGCGGCGTTCTTAAGGCGTGGACAAACCACTGCCATCTGCATCGTTTTATCTGGGTTGTCAGCGTCCATCTAATCCTTCTGCTGCCTGCACTTTCTACCTTTTGCATAATCCAGTCCATGCTCAGTATGAACAGAAATGGCGAGAGGATGCAGCCTTGCATCACACAAGTCTTGACTGTTGCTGTATATCAGTTATGCTGAAAAATATGTGTACAACATGTTGATGACGTAGACGTGTTGATGACCTAGACATGTTGATGACGTAGACGTGTTGATGACGTAGACATGTTGATGACGTAGACGTGTTGATGACGTAGACATGTTGATGACGTAGACAAGCTTGGCAGGAATTCCGTTGTGTCTCATGATGCTCTATAAGGACTCCCGTTGAAAGCTGTCAAAAGCCTTCTCAAAGTATATGAAATCAGCATAGACGGGTGTAATTCCACTCCTTGTCCTGCTCTAGTTTCTGCCTCAGAGTATACATGTGGTCACTGCAGGATTCCCCTTTCCTGAAGCCTGCCTGATCTTCCCTGATATGTTGATCGGGTGCCTTGGTCAGACGTTCTTGAAAAAATGTTGCTAAAGACTTTGCTTGTGAGTGATAGAAGGGTGATACCTCTCCAGGTGTTGCAGTTGGATAAATCTCCCTTTTTGGGTAATCTTACTTATCAGTCCCATTTTGCAGTCCGTTAGTATGTCTGCTGTTTCCCATGTGTCACTGAAGATATGTGTCAGAAGTCTGGGTGTGACTGTATCTTCTACCTTCAGTATCTCAGCTGTCACTCCATCAGAGTCTGCTGCCCTTCCACTCTCCATCACCGTTAAGGCCATTTCACCTATTCAGGTGTTGGTTGGTACGAAATAATCATCATTCCCCGTCCTACCAGCGACGAAGGGTCCACTGCCAATTAAAGATAACTTTCAATATGCGAGCCCTGCGGTCGTTGGGGCGGCCGTTATTGGTTAACTCAACAACAGTAAGTGTCACGTTTCAGCAGCTTTAATAGCCTCAATCAGCCACCGTTTGTCGCACACATCATTGCCTGGATGCAAAGTTTACTTTTCATTATGCCAGATATTAGGCATGTACCCAGATTCTGGGCGCATACACAATTAGCGAATTACGATGTCATCCGGGCAGTTGGCTAATTCGTAAAATGAAAGTTAGTATTTATCTGTTTATACGAATTAACTTTAAACTTTGATCATACGGAAAAGTTAAACCAGGGACACACACACACACACACACACACACACACACACACACACACACACACACACACACACACACACACACACACACACACACACACACACACACACACACACACACACACACACACACACACACACACACACACACACACACACACACACACACACACACACACACACACACACATTTTAGTTTAGTATATCGACAATGACGCTGAATCGCAAAATGGAGTGGTGACAGTGGGTAACAGCGAAATCACGCCTCTGAGGCCACTCTCTCTTCTCGGTGAATTTAATAAGCCGACCGAGAGTCGGGTAACCGAGACTACAAAGTTATTTGCCATGGGTAGTGTATTCTCCATTATCCAGGCGCCGCGATGTGGCTCCACCGTTTGTCGCACGCATCTTCGTCTGGATGCATAATGGGGTTTTCATTGTGACGGAAATTATGTATGCGCCCACATTTTGGGCGCATACATAATTAGTGTTATCCAGGTAAGCGAGACTATGGGTACTGGTATAGTCGGAAGCCCATGGCGGCGAGAATGTCATGCTGCAATTCCGGCGAAACTATTGTAGGCACAAATTGGCCTCGATATTCAGTCTCGCGACGGAGCTCACACGAACGATTAGTTGTCCAATTGTGGCCGACCAATCGGACAACTAATCTCCCACCCCCGACCTTCGTATATAATATAAATAAATAAATAGTGCATCCGGCCATGAGGTCCGTTCAGACGAGCGATTAGTTGTCCAATTGGCTGTTCAACATAGTGTCGCCAGATCAATCAGACAACTAATATCTCGTGTGAACGGGCCATAGCAAATTGTCGTTCAGGTAAAATAGCGGCAGTACCTCTTAACATATTTCGACAGCGTTGATCCAGTTCAATTGTGAACGTGGCGAACATGAATATAAAGATAGTTAAAAATACATCCTTAATTTTCTTTCAGCGATATCTATACCTTATTATGATTGATAAATGTAACCTTGCTGTTGATATGTCTATATTGTCGTTGTTGTTTGACGATGTTTTTAAAGATGTCGATTTGTCAAATTCCGATTGCAACTACCAAAATAATAATAAAATGTACGCGTTCTCAGACCGGAAATCACCCAACGTATCACTTGATCGCACTTGTGCAACTCCCAAATTGACGGATTAGTCACGTTACTTTTTTGCCAAGTCATCTCAGGAGGTTCCGTCAAGCTGTCATGGACGCAAATGAAACGCAGCCAAACACTCCGTCGTGTTTATCTCGTTGATTTTTGGGCTTTGCATTGACGGATCCATCATGTGACCTTTCGCCCAACAATACAACTACAGGTCAGTCAAGCTAACAACAAACATGTCCGCCGCAAATGCGAAGTTGTCAGACACTCCGTCGTATCCATTTCAAATATTTATGTCGATTGCTGAACGTTTTCGAGAACGGCAAAAAGCTAAGTCCATTTATCAGTCATGATTGCTGCGGCGAAGCTTGACGAGTTCCATGGCAACAGAGACAAAGGCGCACGCTCGTTGATCGTAATAAAGATTGTGACGTCAGATTGTGATTGTGACGTCAGAACGCACGCACGCACGCACGCACGCACGCACGCACGCACACACACACACACACACACACACACACTCACACACACAAAATAGACAGATCCAGAATGTGACGTCACAATCGTGGGGCGTCGTGACATAGTGTTTATAACATCGGACTCTTATATAGTATATCACATTACTACGGCGGCACCTACCAGGTGACACTTTTCCATATACTATTCTACCTGAAACAACGTTGCCCTGACAAATTTTTGGGCCATAGCTGCAACAATAAATATGACGGAATATCCGACAGCGGTGGCCTTGTATGTTAGCTTGACGGGCCTAGTTTCTAGGCAAACATGCGTTACCTAACAACATGTGTTGCCTGTCAACTTAGAACTCGAACCTATATTTTCACCTTAACTTCTAATTCAATATATCGAATATTGAAGCAAGCTTACCGTTTCTTGCACGCGACCAGCAGCAAAAGCCCGCCAAGAACAACGCGAGAAGCAATATTTCCGAATCACGGAACAGAAGCATTTCGTTCATTACACTCAGGATTCCAGAAGCATTGTTATAGTAAACACAATAAATTGTGTTCCACATGAAGTTGCCGTAGCAATAAACAGTCCATTGCCGTTCACTGCAACCATTCAACGCACGCACGCACGCACGCACGCACGCACGCACGCACGCCCACATAATATCAGCTATAATTATATACTAACATGGGCGAAAATAGAGTGGGGACAACTCCATTTGTGGTTGTTGGGGTAGGAGGAGGCTGGCTTTTTGCTTTTGCTGTTTTCTTCAAGTTATCTGGATCAGTGGCATATCTAGGATCTCTCAATGGGGAGGGTAAAGGGGCAAATAGGGAAAAATACCCCCAATATTAGTCACTGGGGGCATGGCCCAAAGCCGTCGCCCCCTAAATGCGCCACTGATCTGGATTATGTCTTCGCTTTCTGAATCCGTCACTTTCAAATACAGCCGAATGGTAATCTTCTGTCAAGACAGCGCCTTGTTCATGCGTCATTTCCGCCATATCCACCGTTGCCTCTGCTCACCCAGCACTGCGCATACCATGGACAGCTGGGCAACAGGGATCAATCATTATCTCATGTTTTGTAAAAAGAAAGTAGTAAACAAATGTAGCCCGTCTGTAACTTCGCACTTTGAGCTGAAACTTAAAAAGCCTGTTCCCATATATAGATGTTGTTAGCATGGGTTAATTAAATGGAATGATTATACTTAGACGTTCCCAGCTTCAAAGGATAGCCTAAAAATTACACTGCTACTAGTTACCGAAATAGCATACTTGAAGGTGACCAACTGCACTCAAGTAACATTTGTGAAATTGAACACGCCTGTAGCCGTGACGTTAGTCGATTTGACGTAATGCAAACAACACCGTCAGTTGATAAATTGCGTTGGTTCATCTAAAATGTGGTGGTGCGTGAATTGATTATTGTTCTGTGCGTGCGTGCGTGCGTGCGTACCTACGTGCGTGCGTGCCTGCGTACGTGCGTGTTTGCGTGCATGCGTGCGGGCGTGCGTGCGTGTGTTCTTTGTCTTCGCTGCTGAAGGGCATCCTGGTTTCTTGTGCCGACTATTTTCCAAAACGTTTATTTTTCGGTCACTGTTTATAAAGGTGCTGACGTCGAAAGCATGCAGGCAGCCTTTACTATGACAAAACAATTAATAACCTGGTTAAACAGGAAAAACGTTCATTGCATATCAGTAAGACACACTAAATGAAAGCATATAACCCGATTTAAACGTTCGACAACGTATTCAATTACGTGATCAACACGCCAGCAATGTTCTTCGTTTTTCATACTTATGAAAGGACAACGAACTTCTATGGCGTCAAAAACAAACAGGGAATCGTGCGGCACCTGGTACGCAGCAAACCATAACAGATTAAGATGATCAAATATAATCCTAACACCCACGTAGTGTGTGGGGTTGTGCACTGTGCTATTTATCACAACGTAATGCAACTGTGACGTTGGGTGAGTAATTATTGTCCAACAGCACGTGCTTCGCTTGGATCGATCACACAACCGTTTACTGTCGGCACAGACAGCTTTTCATTGGATCGATAAACCAGCCGTTTGGCAACGTCAACTGTGTTTTGCTGTACGGCGGATCCACCACTGAAGGTATGCGTCATCATATAAAAATAATGTCCAACAAAATAATGGCCATTGTTGGATGATGGTGCGTGCGCACTGTAGAGTTCGTTGGGCTTTCAATATGTTATGGCGTTATAAATACACTGGACTAAATAGACCGACTTCGAGCAATACCAATGTGAATCTCTTAAGCGGCTGATTCACTGAAGGATCGGATTTAATACGGTATTTCAGCCAAGAGGAGGTAAAACGTGTGCAAGTGTTAGTGGAAAATACAAATAACCAGCTTGACTGAGAGTCCTGATTGCTGAGGATAACATGAAAAGTAAAGGATAAGGATAATTTTATTTTGTCCCAACAGGAGAAAAACATAGATACATTACATTGAGAGGCAATATAAATTATACAGATATACATGGTACATACACATATTGACTAGTACAATATACAATAACAATTAAAATATAATCAACATAGTAATACATTATGCAACAACAACAAAAAGACACTAACAATAGCAAAAATAAAAAAATAACATATAGTCCTTGTACATATATGTTTATATTAACAAATTATCTTACGTATAATCAATTTAGGCATGTTATGATGTGTTGTGTTGACGTGTTTTGTGTGTTGTGTTCACCTGTACGCTTGTAAGCATGTGTGCAAGTATACAACTTGAAAAGTTGAATTGTATTTGCATGAACTGTGTTACACTCATTCGTAATTTAGTTGGCATATATAGCAATTTAGAATAGTACATGTGATGTTATTTTTGCAGCATGTAGTTTTTGGCATAACTTGAGAAACCTTTCAAACTATGAGTCACTATCTTGTATATATACTAAATCAGGGATATTGTTTATAACATGTGGCAAGTTGTATTTAAGTAATTTGTTTGCAAATTCATGCTTAGTTCTAGAAATATGTAGTTCGGCTGTTCTCCGAGTGTAATAGTTGTGTATGTTGACAGAGGAACTCCAGCCAAGTGACAGTCACGTTGCACATAACATCTAAGTACGTACATAGTTCCTCTCGGAATAACTACTCGCTCAACGGTTCGCGGACGTTGGAGGATGCGACGCGGCGGCGGCAAAGTGACGCTGAACCAACGACGCTAACTTCCGCCGCCGCCCACCCTTACTAGCTGCTACCATCTTGCCGTTGACTGTCACATGGCTGGAGTTCCTCTGCTATCTCAACGCCTGTATCTATTTTATATTCCACTGTCAGCAATCGCAGCCGTCGTCTCACAACGGATTAACCAGTCATGTGGATGCATACAAGATCCCGTAGGCCACAGAAAGGCTTGGTTGCCTATACAAATTATACGTTACCTTGTGAATATTTATGCAATGTTTATACTAAGACACCCCAGTATCAACCATTCAAATCACATGATATCCTACAAAACATTTATATCATAGGAATCGCATTACAAAGGTTCACATCAAAGTGCATGTGCTACCAGATTTAAAACAGGAAACCACTTTAAAACATTCCTTTAGTAAATATGTTTAATTGGCCCTATGCTGTCACCAACACAAAACAACAACATCGACTGTTTGAAAAATTATTCGTTCTTCACCATAATTAGGTTACAAAACAATTATAGACAATATAAGTAGACAACTAGTATTGCAACGATGCCAAACATGATAACATTTCTTTGATCTTTTAATCAGTTGGAAACTAATAAATTTCCGATCTCTAGATTAGCCATCGGTCGCTATTCGGCGCCACTAGCACGACTCTTACTCACTAAAATTTCAATCGCTAGGTGACTAAAGTACACAAGCTAATTATATACTACCTCACACGGTCTCCGATCTGTGACAGTTATCTGACAATTTAATAAGTAGCCAGGTAGATTTTGATGTATATATTTGTAATAATTGTAATTGTAATTTCCGTTCTGGTAATTTAAGTAAGTGTTGTACTTTTAATATATTTTTTAAGTGAGTGCTGACGACAGTGAGTGCTGAAAATATACAATAGAGCTATTCAAACATCAGTGTACAGCGACCCAGGTAAATTATTTGAATTTGGCGTTATATAAAAAAAAAATATTAATATTACTATTATGAAGTTATTATTACTAGAAGAAGAAGAAGAAGAATAGAAAAACGTTAAAAAACATTTTGCTGAAGTTCAATGACTCAATATGATGTGAAGGAAAAAGTGAAAGATATCTTCCAGGCAAAAAGTCGGAATCTAAGGCCACTATCCTGACAAAGCCAGTATTGTGAGACACCCTTAATAGATTGGATAATTCACATGACAAGGATTCCCATGCTAATGACGTATTAATGTTGCCGTGTTAATAAAGATCGCAATCACGTCGTGTCTAGAGCGTAAAACGTCATCCGCCATTAATAAACAGTCAACGCAACGACACGACCGCTGCCACATAATACAAACCTTACACATATGTTTTGAGTTCTATGTGCAAGCGACATTGTCAGGGGGGGAGAGGGCGTACTAATATATTTAAGTACAATGCATAACCGGTACGGCTAACCCTTACCTGTACGCCCGCTTCCTACGCTGTCCGTACGGATTGCATCAAGTGATTATGCACGACTCGGAAAAAGCGAGTGTTCTCAGTACAAAGTCGGGTGTCGCAATATTGAACAATTCCTGGCATATTCTGGCATCGGTCTCCGCCGGTCAGTGAGGTGCCATTTGGGCAGCAGCCATACTATTTTGGAGCCCTTCTCCGATGACGTCATTTGGGGCCCGCATTGGACGAATACTACTGAAATCATCAAAACAGTGTCGAAATCACGGTGTAAAAGTCCCTTAATTTTGGAAATAGACTATATTAATTGTGGGTGAGGTTGCCCAGCCTTTTGGTAATTGCACGGGGCGAAATTCCCAGGCAGTTCAAACGTTACGCTATCAAAACAGCGCAAACGCTATTACGTCTCGTTGGCCTTCAGTGTATCTCCGTCAAACCGACGAAATATCGACAATTTGTTATCAACGAACATTTAGCTGTCTGCAGACATTTAGTGATGCCTATTTATTGATCTGTGACCAGAACGCTGCCACATGATCCAATTTGTCAGCTTTCGCAAATTCGATGTTGTTTGTCACTGGTTGTGTCTGTCGCCGACAGTATATCTTACTGCTGTGCTGAAACGTACTTCTCCATTCCGATGCAGCATACCGTGGTTCAGCCATACTTGACGACCGGTTAGGCAACATATGGTCAGCACTGTTGTTAGGTATGGATGCATTCACGGTTACCGCTGACGTTCGAGGATACTGTCTCTGTGACTTTGGCCCCAATTGGTCTGTGTAGGCAGTCTTCCTTCTTCCACAGACGACGAAACATGTATACTGGTTGTGGATAGTCGCTCCGGTAACTCGCGGCACTGTGTTTGAGGTCGCCTCCTTTGTGTCGGTCAAGGTTCGTCTGCTGAGCGAAGGCATCATAAAGCGACATGGCCACTCCGCTGTGTGTTTGCGTATATGACGCATCAGATGGGCAAAGAGTGCAAATATTTTGCCAGAATTCCGAAGCTTATAATTATATTGAGAGTGTGTCGGCAAGGAGCGTGTGATATCGAGGCGCCACGAACTGTCGCGGTATGCTCGCTGTCCCTTAATCCCGCCATACATATACCGATTCTTCAGTTGCCAACATGTTGGCAACTACGTTTTCAGTTGGCAGTTCATTTGTAGTCGCTATGTGTGTGTTGTTAAGCAACAGTTGGCAACATTTTTGTGGACATCTGGCATCTGAAAAATCCGTTAGATTGGCCGATGGGTAGTTGTTAACGCCCTCATACACATGTCGATTCTTCAGTTGACAACATATTGGCAATTTCTTTTTCAGTTGCCTATTCAAATGTAATCGTTATGTATTTGTTCTTCACCGACAGTTGGCAAAACTTTTTGTCGGTTGCCGGCCAGTCGGTGGACATCTGGCACTGGCATATTCACCGACAGCTGGCGACTGTCTTCGGGCGACTCCCGACTGCGTCGGTTAGTGTATATCGGCCACCGACAAGTTGACAACTGCTGGGAACAAGTTGTTGGGCCATCAGCCAATCTGAAGTCGCCCACAAGATCATGACATTCTCCGTAGAACCAAAAAACTATATACAACGTGAGGTCTGTGTTGAAAGAAGAGTAGTTATTGGGTTATGGGAGGAAACGCCTAGTCTGTTCGACACTACATCCCGTCAGTACAGCGAAAGAGTACAGAAGACAGGGGCATGGGAACAAATTGCCTTTGCCATGAAAGTCCCAGGTAAGCTAATTGTTCCACCAAAAGTGTCCAGAATTGCTAAACTTAATAGAAAATGCCGATTAGAGAAAAACGTACGAAACGTTCATTCAAGAGAATAATATTCTAAATAACTAAAATTGTTGTCATCTATTGAGAACAAACAAATGGCCTAGGGCTGTTTACACGATATGTATGCAGTGCACTAATTCGTTTTGGAACATTGTGTCAGCTAATGATTATTTGTGTGTTTACTGTAGCGACTTGCCACTGCGAGATGTGATTTTTGACTGGCGGTAATCGCGAGATTTGATGAGAGGTCATGATGAAGTCATGATAAGGTCATGATGAGTGCAGCTTCTGTTAGTAATAATAATCAACGTTAAATATTTCATTCCCAGACCTGCATAGGAACGTGTGCTCACTGTGGGCACTGTTCAAGAGATGCCTGAAGAAACCAGCGGAAGTGGGGAAAACAAACACAAAGATAGGTTTGGTTTCTCACAAACATTAACTTCACGTGGGTCTACTCAAAGAAGCGGGGTTCTACACCGAATCTACATGTTAATTATGCTATTAATACTGCAACTTATATGAAATAATATATCAGTTGTTCTTGTGTGTGTTGGTTCAATATCACTGGCGTATTTAGGGGGTATTGGTCAAGCCTCCTACAGTTGGCTTAAGTGTTTAGATTTGTTGCCGCATTTTTCTTTGAGCTGCTACATGGTGCCGTGGTGCCATGGTGCCATGGGTGACTAGGATTACATCAAACAAATATTCAATCACAAATATTCTTGAAACGTTAACATTTGTCGTCTAGACCAATGTGTGTGGCTACGAAACCGAATACACACAAATGTTCACATGTGTTGAACACATTGATCTGGTTTGTATTTTGACAGTGTCTACACGCTTAGACGTTATATGGCAGAACGGATTTTTAAGCAAATTCTCAATCCCAACAGGTGACGACTTGCAGCATGCCGTGTCACTGTCATAGTGGAATGGAATCATTCTCCTTCAGTGCAAATATGTTTACTCCAATTCGGCCAATGCGAATTTATTTACATTTATTCAATTTAGCGACGGTAGTCTATTAAGTCAGGCTAGCATGAATTATTCATAACTGTTATTTATGTTCCTGACGTGCGTCCTGAGCGCTGATAACACCTTCAATATACAAAAGAAACAAGATGAAAACTTGAACTAATGATAACGTGTGATACCCCAAACTGTAGGGCACAGTGACGCCACCTCGTGGGTTCTGAGTAAACATAGCATATACAAATATGCGTTGTGAAGGACGCCATATACGCATACAATGGGCATGCAGATTAATTCAACCCAACATTATACATTTAATTATCTTGGTCATGAACAAGTCAACTTGTCTGATAGATTGATGATTACTCGCTAATGATATAAACGTTGCACAATGTAGGTATGTCACAGCACAGAAGCCTGGTAAAATCACCTACATTAGCTGTGTGTTAAGTGCATATTATACAGATTGGTTGATCCGCGACCTATATTGCTGCAGAACATGGATTCGTCTTTACGGCAGTGTGCTTACACAAATAAAATAAAAAGTTTTTATATAGAGCGGTATCTTGTCATTGGGACAGTTCAGAGTGCTGCACACTTCACCCCTCGCAGATATGTTCATTCCACCGCCATTTGACTTTTCTGGAGAAAAAATTCAGCCACACTACCATTGCTACGCGAATAATATTTGTCCAGATGTCCACCTGTCTGCAGCCAGGTACTCATTTATACAGCTGAGTGAACTAGGGCAACATGGGATGAACGAAATAGCCAAACGGATTCTCTCGAATGAGAGCCAGGCGTTCTAACAGCTACGCTGCCGCGCCCCACAAAACGTTTACGGTGTCGGAGTGTTCGTATATGACGAACGTGGCTTCCTTTCAAGTGCAGGGACAGAGATAGCCGTACGCACGTGCTTTCACCTCAATATAGCAAACACATATTTTTCAAATCCAACCCGCCATGCCCCCAGGAATTTAATAGTCCATCCCTAATCTGGCTAGCAACCACCGTGTGGTGCATATACAAATACAAACTGATAGGACCTTCCCGACACCATCTACACTCACTGCAAAGGACTCAATGCTAACTTGACTATTGTGCATGGCAGCAAAGTGCCACTAGTTAGAAGTATGATGGATACAGTCCAGCAAATCGCCTTCTCCTTCAGCTTCTCCGAAACTCATCCCAGAGATTGCGTGTTCCCCAACACGTATACAGCTATCGCGATACTACTAGTGATGTCTGTCTCGACTGTCACAAAAGCGCGGTCATTTCGGGCCATACAACGAATGTCCACAAGGACAAGACGTTGGATACAGAAAGCATTGTCCTCCAGTTAAGTCATTTACCGATAATATTCTGCCAAAATGAAGGAGACTGTAGTAACTGAACCCTCTCTGTATTTACGATACACTCGTAGACACTTACGACCGAATAATTATCATTGTCTACATATATGTTATTGGCTTATGAATAAATGGCTGTTGTTATTGCAAAATGTTTGCTTTTTTCTATTAGTGTAATTATCAGGATTGATTTTTAGTACATACTTTTCATGGTCATCGTAGTACACGTTTTAATAATTATGAATGATAGGGTAGTACGTGTACATGTGTTGCGTTTCAATAGCTGTTATTATTAATTGTGGCATTACATAGTAAACTGGTAATTCAAACTTTTTTTAATAAACTGCACAATCTTAGTTGTTGTTATTCATGCTTGATATACCGAGGTTCAGATCCACCTTTTATCACGGATACGTAGGTGGCATACTTTTTAAAGTTTTATTTTGATTTCGAAGCGCCACAGATTACAAATGATTACATTTTGTTTTATAAAATGGACACACAAACCATCTCATAGATATGTACTTCCACATGAATGTATACCTAGCTACGCCCCTGAAGTGGGTTGTCGCTTGTGTACGTTTGTGTGTGATTACCTGTATTATTCATAAAAAACAGCGAAACATATCGTTGTAACATTTCTTTGTAATACCGCCCGTATTACACATCGCTTGGTGAATCTCTTTATGAAGATAATGTAGCTAATTATCTGCACAAAAACGTGCAATATGCATAAAACAGTATTATATTTAAACTGTGTTAGCGACACAGCGATTACAACACATCCTGAGAATAGGTGACAACAACTAATCTGGCGTTGGGATGTTTCGTCTCATATGGGTATATACGTAAAATGTAAAGAACTTCTAATATGGAGCATAGAAACGAATAAAAACGTATTAAGTTGTGCTACGCATGTTTATTTAATAGTTGTCTGCGATTGTATGAACAGTTGGCATTGTCCTACTCCAGGTTTCTTGATAAACCATGTTCACAGGAAGTTGCCTCTTACTCGGCTGGGCTACGTGGAAATTTTCCTAAAACTGGAGAAATAATCTTTGGTCCATGCAGATCCTGGACGGATTCCTTGAGGAAGTAGATGCACACGGAGCAAAGACCTTGACCTGTGCGGTACTTGGACCCAACAACCCGGTTCAGACCCATGTACATCGTGTCGAACGCGAACAGTCCCTTGTCTTGTTTGTAGTAGTTGAAACCTTCGTAGTTTGTGGAATACATCTGATTCTTCGACAGCCGAATCAACATGGCCGTCTTCACCGCGTCGCTTGACGTCACGAGACTGGACCCTCCAACGTCGCTGCGATACACGTACAAGTTGTTGTGGGAGCTGTGGATTTCAGCGTCGTACACAGTCGTGTGGCTATCACCAGCTGCAAAACAACGACCGAACTCATAACAACATCTGTAATAGTTTGAAAATTTTAGCAAAACACATATGTGATTTTTTTATTTTATATTTTATTATTTATGGCTATTTCTTATTTGATCCATATTTACACAAGTGGAAAACGCGCACGCACGCACGCACACAACCACGCACGCACGCACTCACGCATACACGATTGTGCTATGAATTTATTAGTCGTACTGTTACAAAGTGTTCCATTAATCATGGTGCATATTAGGCATGTTCACTAATCTTACATTAAATATTAAATTTTAAATATCGAATAGTCACCACTTCCTTTCGTTGTTCTTCTCAGTTGTAACCACATTTCTTCTATAATAGTGTTCTAAATGTCTTCGCATGTTCAACGCGTCACACTTGGTGACAAAGCTTCCGTTAAATTATGTTTTCACAATAGTGAGTTATTTTACTTGTTATATTAAATAGATCTACTGGTATTGTCTGTATCGAAATGTCATGACTAATAGCTAAATGGTTGATGTAGCCATGTATTTTTTATGTCGTGCAATATATGTTGCACCGATTAGAAAAGGCCGCCATGATGGTGTTATTTGACTTTTCTAACACGTAAGCCTACGTCTGATTAATCTCAGGCATCATATCGTGTGATCTAGTAATCGCATACACGCAGAGCAAAACTTCCTTTTAAGAACATATCAAGCTATTACACCAGGCGTCATTTGTAGGAGAGTCTCCAATGTTGAATGAGTATTTACTCTCAATGTTTCCGTCCTTTTATCATTCCCTAAGTATCATTGTTTGTTCAACACATTTTGCCAATCTAAGCGTTAACACAGTGTTTTCATTACTGGGTAATGTTGCATTTGACATTCAACGATCTTACTGCTATTGTCTGTACCGATATGTTATGGTTACTGGTAAATTGTTAATAATACCCTATATAATTATATATTTTGCACAATATACGTTGCTTCGATGAAGGAAGAAAGAACCGCTGTACTGGTGCCACTTTTATACTTTTCTAAACATAATACAGTTCTGTTCTTACGTAAACTCGTTGTACGCCTGATTAACCTAATTTTCTGTTACGAATACTTAATGTTCTTACACCAGCCGTTGTTAGTGGGAGAGTCGCCAATGTTGAACGAGAATTTACTCGACTTCTCGAAAGCCATATGGAAGGACACCGATTTGGCCCACTCCGGGGGTGTAATCCTAAGCACCCCCTGCAGGTTACAGCGTCCGCCGTTCGACGCAGGTTTGGTTGTCCACAACACGTCGGATGTATCCCCGGGAAGGACGGACGTCTTGCCCGTGGTCAAGTCGACACAATATGACGCCGCTGATCCGGGCGGAATACCTAAAAAAACGTGGCAATGACAAACACATGTGAAACGAGTAAAGGTCTCCATTAGCAATGAGTATACTACACTTTGTGAGAATATGCGAGCAAAAATCGTGTTAATAAAATGCCTATAAAATACATGGAACAGGAAAAGAATCTTTCTAGTAAATAACAATCTAACAATACTAAATTATACAAAATGTAGGTTTCCAATCCCTCAGTTATTCATAATGATGCAAGATCCACAAACGTGTAGTTGCAAAAACAATGCTTCAGATATTAGCACATATCAAATGGGAATTCCCGATGTAAACAGACCTCAACACAAACACATTATTTTAGGAAAGTACAGTTACTGACGAAAACGTCATTGAACGATGCGGTGGTACCTTTTGAATGAATCATGTTTCCTTTTTGAACGGAAGGAAGGAAACATCATACCGTTATTTAAAAATGCTTCGAGAAATAAGTCCGAAAATCACGGACTAGTGTGTTTAATATCAGACATTTGTAAATTATCAGAAAATACCTTAATTGTGGTTGATATCCTTGTCAGGCATAAATTAGTAAATCTATCGCAACATGGATTCCTAAAAGAGGCGCCATGCATGACAAATATGTTATTTTTTTTTAAATATATCACTAAGTGGATAGTCGAGGGATGACCAGTAGATATTATCTATTTAGATTTTCAGAAAACTTTCACTTTAAAGAGTACTGCTTAAATTAAAAGCGCAAGGATGGCACAATCGACTGTATAGAACAACAGCTGACTCACAGAATACAACGTGTTGTATGAGGTCTCAAACTGGAAATCACTTTTTAGTGGGGTACCATAAGGATCAGTGTTAAGATCTTTATTATTCTTATATATATATATATATATATATATATATATATATATATATATATATATATATATATATATATATATATATATATATATATATATATATATATATATATATATATATATATATCAATGACTTGGACGATTGTATAGCAAGCAACGTACTGAAATTTGCGGATGACATAAAAAGGTGTCTAGAAATGTTGAAAATGATGGTGATAAACAACACTTACAAAACTAAAAATGGCAGATGTTATTCAACTTTGCGAAACGTTAATGCTTGTACACAGGGTAGGGGAACTTGGATGTAAACTAGATAATGTTATAGGTGCAACTGTACTACCATACAAAAAAAACAAAAAGACGTAGGAATACCAATAAATATTTATATGAACGTTTCCGAACAGTGTGGTATTGTAGCTTCAAAGGGTAATACATTTTATTATGACATATAGAGAAAATACCTAATTATATGTTAGTATAAAGCAATTGTTAGGTTTCGTTTCGAATACTGTATAAGAGTATATCAAATTGAAGATTTTTTAGATATCGATAGAAATATTTTTGTCTTACGTGAGAAAGATAGTATAACTAGAGGACAGAAGGTTACATTAGTAAATGATCAGTGTAGATTGTATATCACGATGTACTCGTTCTGACAGAGGACACTAAATTAATTATCTACAGATTGTGTAGATGCTAGAAGCGTGAATATGTATAAAAACAAAGCTGACAAATATATCAGGAGTGCAGCTTACACATAAAAGATAAATGGTTGCACTCTCGACAAGTCAATGGCTTTCTTTTCCACTTGCCATCTGGACCTTTGCATCGGCTGACAGTCTTCTTAAATCTTGATTAATCTGTTAAAACTTCGTTGTGGTACTTAATAATTGATGTCTAGAAGGTATTATCTGTGAACCACTAAATATACACAAAAAAACTTCAACCAACTGTTACAGACAGGCGTGAAGCGCTTTGCGACCAGTAGACACAGCCAACGGGCAGGAAAACAAGATTGCTTGAACATATCATGCGGGCTGAACACAACTATACGACACTCACCGATAGAACCGCTCACTAGTGCACACAGCACGAAGATAGATGTCAATGCTTGAACCATCGTCGTTGTTCGCTCGCTGATGTCGATTGCCAGTAGAAGAGATGTCGATGTGATTCCAGTTGCACACGCCAGGCCTTATATAGGGAACGGCGGAAAGACGGTTGCGAAATCGAGTGAGTCATAATGTGGGGGCAATATCTTCCATTGTCACTTGTCAAAGGGCGTGGACGAACCTACCCACTGAAAGTTGTCAATACAATATTAGTGAGACGGCGCACTAGACCAAGACCGAAGGTGCGTCTCCCGGGTGCAAAACACGTAATAAGACCAGAGAAATCTATATATTATATATATATATATATATATAGATATATATATATATAGTTATAGATATATATATATATATATATTTATATATATATATATATATATATATATATATATATATATATATATACGTATGGTTTTTGTTATAAGAATGTATTCGTTGCTCGATCACGAGGTTTCTCTGATCAAGTTGACAGCTATTCGTTGCAGGAGTCTGATAATCTTTGGAGCGTAGCACAATCCTGGTTAAAAGTACTGCTCCGTGAGACCCATCCCACGGTCACGGTGACCCTGGCCACCTACGCATTAATTTAAATATAATTATGCATGTCATTTCTCAACATGTCGCAATACCACGTCTTCGGTTAGTTCATAGAAGGCGCGCACCTTCACCTTAAATCTGCTTACGGTGTATGTCGGCGGGAGGAAAACCTGCAAAACACTTAATAAGATCAGAAATGAAGGAGTTAGGGAGGAAGGAAAGGAGGGAGTGGAAATGAAGAAAACATGAGGAAGGATGGACGGAAGGAAGGAGGGGGAAATGAAGTAGACACTGAAGAAGGAAAGGAGGGAGGGGAAATGGGGAATATTTGAGGAATGAAGGGAGCGAGGGGAAATGAAGGAATTAGAGAGGAAGGAAAGGAGGGACGTGAAATGAAAGATATAGGAAGGAAGGAAAGGAGGGAGGAAAATAAAGGCGACACAAGGAAGGAATATAGTGAGTAAAAATGAAAGAGATATGAGTAAGGAAATGAGTGAGTGTTAATGAAGGAGGCGGGAAAAAGGAAAGGAGGGAGTGGAAATGAAGAAGATATGAGGAAGGAAAGGAGGAGGGGGAAATGAAGATCACACTGAAGAAAGAAAGCAGTGAGTGGAAATGGAGGATATTTAAGGAAGGTAGGGAGGAAGGGGAATGAAGGAGTTAGGTATGAATGAGGGAGATGAAATGAGGGAGATGAAATGAAGAGGATATGTGGAAAAAAGGGAGTGGGAATGAAAGGGTTAGAGAGGATGTGAGGTAGGAAGGAAAAAGAAAGGAGGGAGGGGAAATGAAGGACATAAGATGAAGGAAGGGGAAGTGAAGGGGATGGGAGGAAGGAAGGGAGGGAAAGGAAATGAAGAAGATACGAGGAAAGAAGCGAGCGGAATGAAGGGGATAGAGAGGCACGAAAGGAGTGAAGTGAAATTAATTAGAGTGGGACGAAGGAAAGGAGGGAAATGAAATGGAAGAGATAGGGAGAAAGGAAAGGAGGGAACGGTGAGACAAAAAGCGTCTGTCCTTGGTTGTAAATGTCTAAGTGATTGTTTTGATGTGCATCGGTATACGAATTAATGTTGTTCTACACAAAGAGCGACGCACACCTTTCACCCAGAGATGTAGGAGTGCAACTCGTCCGTAGTTCACTAATTTATGCTGATGATACATTTACAGCGGACGCTACCAACAACCTGCCAACAACCCTTTAGTTACACCCAAACGTCATGTTGACAGCTGTTCATTGAAGGTGTCTGATAAACATTGGAGCGTAGAACAATCATGGTTAACAGTACTGCCCCGTGAGACCCATCCCCTGCGCAAGAATTGAAATGTAATTATGCATGTCATTCCTCAACATGTCGCTATACCACGTCTTTATTATTCGAATAGTTCAAAGAGGGCGCGCACCTTTACCTTAAATCTGCTTACCGTGTATGTCGGCTTGAATAAAAATTAAGTTACATCAATGAAACAAGGCACCGACTCGTGTGTGTGTGTGTGTGTGTTTCCATGGGGAGCGCGGTGGTCTAATGGTTAGAGCACCCGCCTGTCGATCGAGAGGACGGTGGTTCGATTCCACCTCCGCCGTTTCGAAGCTTGGGCAATTTCGTTCACCCCACTTTGCCCGTGTCTTTCGGAAGAGACACTAAAAGCCGTTGGTCCAAACTCCTGCGTTAGCTCAAGATTGGGCTGTTTGGAGTATAACTACTTGAGACTTGAGACTTGAGTGTGTGTGTGTGCGTGCGTGCGTGCGTGCGTGCGTGCGTGCGTGCGTGCGTGCGTGTTTTTGTGTTGTTTGTACGTTTCTACTAGGTGAATGCTTCCCAAAGACGTCGATACGGCGAGTGTTAATGGACGAGTTAAATTAAAATAATCAACATTTTACTAACAGTTTGTGACACAGTGGACGCTAATCAACATAATTCAACGCAGAAGGCATTCTGCTATTGAATGACGTTGTTTTGATATGTTGAAACTGTTACATGCATCGATCTTCTGGGGTAACCCATTATCACCTTGTACATGAGCTGGAACTTTCCACCTTGTACACGAGCTGGAACTTTCCACCTTGTACATGAGCTGGAACTTTCCACTTTAAACACGAGCTGGAACTTTACACCTTGTACACGAGCTGGAACTTTCCACTTTAAACACGAGCTGGAACTTTACACCTTGTACACGAGCTGGAACTTTCCACCTTGTACACGAGCTGGAACTTTCCACTTTAAACACGAGCTGGAACTTTACACCTTGTACACGAGCTGGAACTTTCCACTTTAAACACGAGCTGGAACTTTCCACCTTGTACACGAGCTGGAACTTTCCACCTTGTACATGAGCTGGAACTTTCCACCTTGTACACGAGCTGGAACTTTCCACCTTGTACACGAGCTGGAACTTTCCACTTTAAACACGAGCTGGAACTTTACACCTTGTACACGAGCTGGAACTTTCCACCTTGTACACGAGCTGGAACTTTCCACTTTAAACACGAGCTGGAACTTTACACCTTGTACACGAGCTGGAACTTTCCACTTTAAACACGAGCTGGAACTTTCCACCTTGTACACGAGCTGGAACTTTCCACCTTGTACATGAGCTGGAACTTTCCACTTTAAACACGAGCTGGAACTTTACACCTTGTACACGAGCTGGAACTTTCCACCTTGTACACGAGCTGGAACTTTACACCTTGTACACGAGCTGGAACTTTCCACTTTAAACACGACCTGGAACTTTCCACCTTGTACACGAGCTGGAACTTTCCACTTTAAACACGAGCTGGAACTTTACACCTTGTACACGAGCTGGAACTTTACACCTTGTACACGAGCTGGAACTTTCCACTTTAAACACGAGCTGGAACTTTCCACCTTGTACACGAGCTGGAACTTTCCACCTTGTACATGAGCTGGAACTTTCCACTTTAAACACGAGCTGGAACTTTACACCTTGTACACGAGCTGGAACCTTACACCTTGTACACGAGCTGGAACTTTCCACTTTAAACACGAGCTGGAACTTTACACCTTGTACACGAGCTGGAACTTTCCACCTTGTACATGAGCTGGAACTTTCCACTTTAAACACGAGCTGGAACTTTCCACCTTGTACACGAGCTGGAACTTTCCACCTTGTACATGAGCTGGAACTTTCCACTTGAAACACGAGCTGGAACTTTACACCTTGTACACGAGCTGGAACCTTACACCTTGTACACGAGCTGGAACTTTCCACTTTAAACACGAGCTGGAACTTTACACCTTGTACACGAGCTGGAACTTTCCACCTTGTACATGAGCTGGAACTTTCCACTTTAAACACGAGCTGGAACTTTCCACCTTGTACACGAGCTGGAACTTTCCACCTTGTACATGAGCTGGAACTTTCCACTTTAAACACGAGCTGGAACTTTACACCTTGTACACGAGCTGGAACTTTACACCTTGTACACGAGCTGGAACTTTCCACTTTAAACACGAGCTGGAACTTTACACCTTGTACACGAGCTGGAACATTCCACCTTGTACATGAGCTGGAACTTTCCACCTTGTACACGAGCTGGAACTTTCCACCTTGTACATGAGCTGGAACTTTCCACTTTAAACACGAGCTGGAACTTTACACCTTGTACACGAGCTGGAACTTTACACCTTGTACACGAGCTGGAACTTTACACCTTGTACACGAGCTGGAACTTTCCACCTTGTACACGAGCTGGAACTTTCCACTTAAAACACGAGCTGGAACTTTACACCTTGTACACGAGCTGGAACTTTACACCTTGTACACGAGCTGGAACTTTACACCTTGTACACGAGCTGGAACTTTCCACTTTAAACACGAGCTGGAACTTTACACCTTGTACACGAGCTGGAACTTTACACCTTGTACACGAGCTGGAACTTTACACCTTGTACACGAGCTGGAACTTTCCACTTTAAACACGAGCTGGAACTTTCCACCTTGTACACGAGCTGGAACTTTCCACTTTAAACACGAGCTGGAACTTTACACCTTGTACACGAGCTGGAACTTTACACCTTGTACACGAGCTGGAACTTTACACCTTGTACACGAGCTGGAACTTTATACCTTGTACACGAGCTGGAACTTTCCACTTTAAACACGAGCTGGAACTTTCCACCTTGTACACGAGCTGGAACTTTCCACTTTAAACACGAGCTGGAACTTTACACCTTGTACACGAGCTGGAACTTTACACCTTGTACACGAGCTGGAACTTTCCACTTTAAACACGAGCTGGAACTTTACACCTTGTACACGAGCTGGAACTTTCCACCTTGTACATGAGCTGGAACTTTCCACTTTAAACACGAGCTGGAACTTTCCACCTTGTACACGAGCTGGAACTTTCCACCTTGTACATGAGCTGGAACTTTCCACTTTAAACACGAGCTGGAACTTTACACCTTGTACACGAGCTGGAACCTTACACCTTGTACATGAGCTGGAACTTTCGACTTTAAACACGAGCTGGAACTTTCCACCTTGTACACGAGCTGGAACTTTCCACCTTGTACATGAGCTGGAACTTTCCACTTTAAACACGAGCTGGAACTTTACACCTTGTACACGAGCTGGAACTTTCCACCTTGTACATGAGCTGGAACTTTCCACTTTAAACACGAGCTGGAACTTTCCACCTTGTACACGAGCTGGAACTTTCCACCTTGTACATGAGCTGGAACTTTCCACTTTAAACACGAGCTGGAACTTTACACCTTGTACACGAGCTGGAACCTTACACCTTGTACACGAGCTGGAACTTTCCACTTTAAACACGAGCTGGAACTTTACACCTTGTACACGAGCTGGAACTTTCCACATTGTACATGAGCTGGAACTTTCCACTTTAAACATGAGCTGGAACTTTACACCTTGTACACGAGCTGGAACTTTCCACCTTGTACACGAGCTCGAACTTTCCACCTTGTACACGAGCTGGAACTTCGAAATGCATGCCTTTCGGGATCGAAATGTTATACAACTTGCCGTTCTATATTTGTGTTGACCAGGCAAAATGGATTTTAAAAAGACAAAGCGATACTAATACAGTTGAATGACCTTGATCTCATGTTGACGCACACAAAGTGGTGACGCACACAATATGGTCAAGCCTAGTACAACATTGCTTCAACAAAAATTATTCCAGAAATTAGAGAATTTAGTTATGAAAGCCGCTTATTACAATGTGGTTTGACAATATTAGAAGCCAGGACAATAAGAGTAGAGCAAATAGCAGTGTTTAAAATAGTGACCGGTTATGAGGATGTTGATAGGAATGTGTTCTTCACACTTAAAAAAGGCAGTAGAACCAGAGAACACAAAGCAGCATTAGTTAGGAGCAGTGTAGGTTGGACATGACAAAATACTATTTCTCACAGAGGGTGATAAATAAATGGAACAAACTGCAAAATGGTTGCGTTAATTCTAGTAGTGTGAATATGTTTAAAAATAGAATTGACAGATATCTAATAATGGCGCGCTACACATAGATTATACATTTTTTGGACTCTCGATAAGCCAATGGCTTCCTTGTCCACTTGCCATCTGGAACGCGTGTAGTACTGCAGCCAACAGGGGGCGCTGATGTCCTGTGAACGATATTAAACCTCTTTCCTCATACTCTCACACTGAACATATCATCCGGGTTTTCCCCCAAATTTATTTTTAGCAGTCATCGAAACATCGGGGCCATCCTTGCTTATTAAAATCTACCCACTTACCACTCTCATCCATTTGGCCTAAAAGGTTTAGATTTGTTGCCGCATTTTCCAAATGGCCTAGGGCTGTTTATACGATATGTATGGAGTGCACCGATTCGTTTTGGAACATCGTGTTGTGTGGTAATATTCAGCTAATGATTATTTGTGTGTTTTCTGTGGCGACTTGCCACTACGAGATGCGATTTTTGACTGGCGGTAATCGCGAGATTTGATGAGAGATCACGATGAAGTCATGATAAGGTCATGATGAGTGGAGATTCCGCCAATAATAATAGTCAGTGTTAAATATTTCATTCCCAGACGTGCATAGGCACGTGTGTTCACTGCGGACACTGTTCATGAGATGCCTGAAGAAACCAGCGGCAGTGGGGAAAACAAACACAAAGACAGGTTTGGTTTCTCACAAACATTAACTTCACGTGGGTCTACTCAAAGAAGAGGGGTTCTACACCGAATCTACATGTGAATTATGCTATTAATACTGCAACTTATATGAAATAATATATCAGCTGTTCTTGTGTGGGTTGGTTCAATACCACTGGCGTATTTAGGGGGTATAGGTCAAGCTTCCTCCAATTGGCTAAGTGTTTAGATTTGTTGCCGCATTTTCCTTTGCGTTGCTACATGGTACCACCGGTGACTAAGATCACATCAAACAAATATTCAATCACAAATATTCTTGAAACGTTAACATTTGTCGTCTGGACCAATGTGTGTGTCTACGTAACCGAATACACACAAATGTTCACATATGTTGATTTTTAAGCAAAATCACAACCCCAACAGGTGACGCCTTGCAGCTTGCCGTGTCACTGTCATAGTGGCATGGAATCATTCTACTCCTGTGCAAATATGTTTACTCCAATTCGGACATTGCGAATTTATTTACATGTATTCATTATAGCCACGGTAGTCTATTAAGTCAGGCTAGCATGAATTATTCATAACTGCTATTTATGTTCCTAACGTGCGTCCTGAGCGCTGATAACACGTTCAATATACAAAAGAAACAAGATGAAAACTTGAACTAATGATAGAGTGTGATACCCCAAACTGTAGGGCACAGTGACGCCACCTCGTGGATTCTGAGTAAACATAGCATAGACAAATATGCGTTGTGAAGGACGCCATATACGCATGTAATGGGCATGCAGATTAATTTAACCCAACATTATACATTCAATTATCTTGGTCATGAACAAGTCAACTTGTCTGATATATTGATGACTACTCGCTAATTATACAAAGGTTGCACAATGTAGATATGTCACAGCACAGAAGCCTGGTAACATCACCTACATTACCTGTGTGTTAAGTGCATATTATACAGATTGGATGATCCGCGACCTATATTGCTGCAGAACATGGATTCGTCTTTACGGCAGTGTGCTTACAAAAATAAAATAAAAAATTTTTATATAGCGCGGTATCTTGTCATTGGGACAGTTCAGAGCGCTGCACACTTCACCCCTCGCAGATTTGTTCATTCCACCGCCATTTGACTTTTCTGGAAAAAAATTCAGCCACACTACCATTGCTACGCGAATAATATGTGTCCAGATGTCCACCTGTCTGCAGCCAGGTACTCATTTATACAGCTGAGTGAACTAGGGCAACATGGGATAAACGAAATAGCCAAACGGATTCTCTCGATTGAGAGCCAGGCGTTCTAACAGGTACGCTGCCGCGCCCCACAAAACGTTTACGGTGTCGGAGTGTTCGTATATGACGAACGTGGCTTGCTTTCAAGTGCAGGGCCAGTGATAGCCGTACGCACGTGCTTTCACCTCAATATAGCAAACACATATTTTTCAAATCCAACCCGCCATGCCCCCAGAAATTTTATAGTCCATCCCTAATCTGGCTAGCAACCACCGTGTGGTGCATATACAAATACAAATTGATAGGACCTTCCCGACACCATCTACACTCACTGCAAAGGACTCAATGTTAACTTGACTATTGTGCATGGCAGCAAAGTGCCACTAGTTAGAAGTATGATGGATACAGTCAAGCAAATCGCCTTCTCCTTCAGCTTCTCCGAAACTCATCCCAGAGATTGAGTGTTGCCCAACACGTATACAGCTATCGCGATACTACTAGTGATGTCTGTCTCGACTGTCACAAAAGCGTGGTCATTTCGGGCCACACAACGACTGTGCACAAGGACAAGACGTTGGATACAGAAAGCATTGTTCTCCAGTTAAGTCATTTACCGATAATATTCTGCCAAAATGAAGGAGATTGTAGTAACTGAACCATCTCTGTATTTACGATACACTCGTAGACACTTACGACCGAATAATTATCATTGTCTACATATATGTTATTGGCTTATGAATAAATGGCTGTTGTTATTGCAAAATGTTTGCTTTTCTCTATTAGTCTAATTATCAGGATTGATTTTTAGTACATACTTTTCATGGTCATCGTAGTACACGTTTTAATAATTATGAATGATAGTGTAGTTCGTGTACATGTATTGCGTTTCACTAGCTGTTATTATTAATTGTGGCATTACATAGTAAGCTGTTAATTCAAACTTTTTTTAATAAACTGCACAATCTTAGTTTTTGTTATTCATGGTTGATATACCGAGATTCAGATCCACCTTTTATCACGGATAGGTAGGTGGCATACTTTTTAAAGTTTATTTTGATTTCGTAGTGCCCCAGATTACAAATGATTACATTTTGTTTTATAAAATGGACACACAAACCCTCTCATAGATATGTACTTCCACATGAATGTATACCTAGCTACGCCCCTAAAGTGGGTTGTCGCTTGTGTAAGTTTGTGTGTGATTACCTGTATTATTCATAAAAAACATTTCTTTGTAATACCGCCCGTATTACACATCGCTTGGTGAATCTCTTTATGAAGATAATGTAGCTAATTATCTGCACAAAAACGTGCAATATGCATAAAACAGTATTATATTTAAACTGTCTTAGCGACACAGCGATTACAACACATCCTGAGAATAGGTGACAACAACTAATCTGGCGTTGGGATGTTTCGTCTCATATGGGTATATACGTAAAATGTAAAGAACTTCTAATATGGAGCATAGAAACGAATAAAAACGTATTAAGTTGTGCTACGCATGTTTATTTAATAGTTGTCTGCGATTGTATGAACAGTTGGCATTGTCCTACTCCAGGTTTCTTGATAAACCATGTTCACAGGAAGTTGCCTCTTACTCGGCTGGGCTACGTAGAAATTTTCCTAAAACTGGAGAAATAATCTTTGGTCCATGCAGATCCTGGACGGATTCCTTGAGGAAGTAGATGCACACGGAGCAAAGACCTTGACCTGTGCGGTACTTGGACCCAACAACCCGGTTCAGACCCATGTACATCGTGTCGAACGCGAACAGACCCTTGTCTTGTTTGTAGTAGTTGAAACCTTCGTAGTTTGTGGAATACATCTGATTCTTCGACAGCCGAATCAACATGGCCGTCTTCACCGCGTCGCTTGACGTCACGAGACTGGAACCTCCAACGTCGCTGCGATACACGTACAAGTTGTTGTGGGAGCTGTGGATTTCAGCGTCGTACACAGTCGTGTGGCTATCACCAGCTGCAAAACAACGACCGAACTCATAACAACATCTGTAATAGTTTGAAAATTTTAGCAAAACACATATGTGATTTTTTTATTTTATATTTTATTATTTATGGCTATTTCTTATTTGATCCATATTTACACAAGTGGAAAACGCGCACGCACACGCACGCACGCACACAACCACGCACGCACGCACTCACGCATACACGATTGTGCTATGAATTTATTAGTCGTACTATTACAAAGTGTTCCATTAATCACGGTGCATATTAGGCATGTTCACTAATCTTACATTAAATATTAAATTTTAAATATCGAATAGTCACCACTTCCTTTCGTTGTTCTTCTCAGTTGTAACCACATTTCTTCTATAATAGTGTTCTAAATGTCTTCGCATGTTCAACGCGTCACACTTGGTGACAAAGCTTCCGTTAAATTATGTTTTCACAATAGTGAGTTATTTTACTTGTTATATTAAATAGATCTACTGGTATTGTCTGTATCGAAATGTCATGACTAATAGCTAAATGGTTGATGTAGCCATGTATTTTTTATGTCGTGCAATATATGTTGCACCGATTAGAAAAGGCCGCCATGATGGTGTTATTTGACTTTTCTAACACGTAAGCCTACGTCTGATTAATCTCAGGCATCATATCGTGTGATCTAGTAATCGCATACACGCAGAGCAAAACTTCCTTTTAAGAACATATCAAGCTATTACACCAGGCGTCATTTGTAGGAGAGTCTCCAATGTTGAATGAGTATTTACTCTCAATGTTTCCGTCCTTTTATCATTCCCTAAGTATCATTGTTTGTTCAACACATTTTGCCAATCTAAGCGTTAACACAGTGTTTTCATTACTGGGTAATGTTGCATTTGACATTCAACGATCTTACTGCTATTGTCTGTACCGATATGTTATGGTTACTGGTAAATTGTTAATAATAGCCTATATAATTATATATTTTGCACAATATACGTTGCTTCGATGAAGGAAGAAAGAACCGCTGTACTGGTGCCACTTTTATACTTTTCTAAACATAATACAGTTCTGTTCTTATGTAAACTCGTTGTACGCCTGATTAACCTAATTTTCTGTTACGAATACTTAATGTTCTTACACCAGCCGTTGTTAGTGGGAGAGTCGCCAATGTTGAACGAGAATTTACTCGACTTCTCGAAAGCCATATGGAAGGACACCGATTTGGCCCACTCCGGGGTGTAATCCTAAGCACCCCTGCAGGTTACAGCGTCCGCCGTTCGACGCAGGTTTGGTTGTCCACAACACGTCGGATGTATCCCCGGGAAGGACGGACGTCTTGCCCGTGGTCAGGTCGACACAATATGACGCCGCTGATCCGGGCGGAATACCTATAAAAACGTGGCAATGACAAACACATGTGAAACGAGTAAAGGTCTCCATTAGCAATGAGTATACTACACTTTTTAAGAATATGCGAACAAAAATCGTGTTAATAAAATGCCTATAAAATACATGGAACAGGAAAAGAATCTTTCTAGTAAATAACAATCTAACAATACTAAATTATACAAAATGTAGGTTTCCAATCCCTCAGTTATTCATAATGATGCAAGATCCACAAACGTGTAGTTGCAAAAACAATGCTTCAGATATTAGCACATATCAAATGGGAATTCCCGATGTAAACAGACCTCAACACAAGCACATTATTTTAGGAAAGTACAGTTACTGACGAAAACGTCATTGAACGATGCTGTGGTACCTTTTGAATGAATCATGGTTCCTTTTTGAACGGAAGGAAGGAAACATCATACCGTTATTTAAAAATGCTTCGAGAAATAAGTCCGAAAATCACGGACTAGTGTGTTTAACATCAGACATTTGTAAATTATCAGAAAATACCTTAATTGTGGTTGATATCCTTGTCAGGCATAAATTAGTAAATCCATCGCAACATGGATTCCTAAAAGAGGCGCCATGCATGACAAATATGTTATTTTTTTTAAATATATCACTAAGTGGATAGTCGAGGGATGACCAGTAGATATTATCTATTTAGATTTTCAGAAAACTTTCACTTTAAAGAGTACTGCTTAAATTAAAAGCGCAAGGATGGCACAATCGACTGTATAGAACAACAGCTGACTCACAGAACACAACGTGTTGTATGAAATGGTGAGGTCTCAAACTGGAAATCACTTTTTAGTGGGGTACCATAAGGATCAGTGTTAAGATCTTTATTATTCTATATATATATATATATATATATCAATGACTTGGACGATTGTATAGCAAGCAACGTACTGAAATTTGCGGATGACATAAAAAGGTGTCTAGAAATGTTGAAAATGATGGTGATAAACAACACTTATAAAACTAAAAATGGCAGATGTTATTCAACTTTGCGAAACGTTAATGCTTGTACACAGGGTAGGGGAACTTGGATGTAAACTAGATAATGTTATAGGTGCAACTGTACTACCATACAAAAAAAACAAAAAGACGTAGGAATACCAATAAATATTTATATGAAAGTTTCCGAACAGTGTGGTATTGTAGCTTCAAAGGGTAATACATTTTATTATGACATATAGAGAAAATACCTAATTATATGTTAGTATAAAGCAATTGTTAGGTTTCGTTTCGAATACTGTATAAGAGTATATCAAATTGAAGGTTTTTTAGATATCGATAGAAATATGTTTGTCTTACGTGAGAAAGATAGTATAACTAGAGGACAGGAGGTAACATTAGTAAATGATCAGTGTAGATTGTATATCACGATTTACTCGTTCTGACAGAGGACACTAAATTAATTATCTACAGATTGTGTAGATGCTAGAAGCGTGAATATGTATAAAAACAAAGCTGACAAATATATCAGGAGTGCAGCTTACACATAAATGATAAATGGTTGCACTCTCGACAAGTCAATGGCTTTCTTTTCCACTTGCCATCTGGACCTTTGCATCGGCTGACAGTCTTCTTAAATCTTGATTAATCTGTTAAAACTTCGTTGTGGTACTTAATAATTGATGTCTAGAAGGTATTATCTGTGAACCACTAAATATACACAAAAAAACTTCAACCAACTGTTACAGACAGGCGTGGAGCGCTTTGCGACCAGTAGACACAGCCAACGGGCAGGAAAACAAGATTGCTTGAACATATCATGCGGGCTGAACACAACTATACGACACTCACCGATAGAACCGCTCACTAGTGCACACAGCACGAAGATAGATGTCAATGCTTGAACCATCGTCGTTGTTCGCTCGCTGATGTCGCTTGCCAGTAGAAGAGATGTCGATGTGATTGCAGTTGCACACGCCAGGCCTTATATAGGGAACGGCGGAAAGACGGTTGCGAAATCGAGTGAGTCATAATGTGGGGGCAATATCTTCCATTGTCAATTGTCAAAGGGCGTGGACGCGCCTACCCACTGAAAGTTGTCAATACAATATTAGTGAGACGGCGCACTAGACCAAGACCGAAGGTGCGTCTCCCGGGTGCAAAACACGTAATAAGACCAGAGAAATATATATATATATATATATATATATATATATATATATATATATATATATATATATATATTTATATATATATATATATATTAATATATATATATATATATATATATATATATATATATATATATATATATATATATATATACGTATGGTTTTTGTTATAAGAATGTATTCGTTGCTCGATCACGAGGTTTCTCTGATCAAGTTGACAGCTATTCGTTGCAGGAGTCTGATAATCTTTGGAGCGTAGCACAATCCTGGTTAAAAGTACTGCTCCGTGAGACCCATCCCACGGTCACGGTGACCCTGGCCACCTACGCATTAATTTAAATATAATTATGCATGTCATTTCTCAACATGTCGCAATACCACGTCTTCGGTTAGTTCATAGAAGGCGCGCACCTTCACCTTAAATCTGCTTACGGTGTATGTCGGCGGGAGGAAAACCTGCAAAACACTTAATAAGATCAGAAATGAAGGAGTTAGGGAGGAAGGAAAGGAGGGAGTGGAAATGAAGAAAACATGAGGAAGGATGGACGGAAGGAAGGAGGGGGAAATGAAGTAGACACTGAAGAAGGAAAGGAGGGAGGGGAAATGGGGAATATTTGAGGAATGAAGGGAGCGAGGGGAAATGAAGGAGTTAGGGAGGAAGGAAAGGAGGGAAGTGAAATGAAAGATATAGGAAGGAAGGACAGGAGGGAGGGAAATAAAGGCGACACAAGGAAGGAATATAGTGAGTAAAAATGAAAGAGATATGAGTAAGGAAATGAGTGAGTGTTAATGAAGGAGGCGGGAAAAAGGAAAGGAGGGAGTGGAAATGAAGAAGATATGAGGAAGGAAAGGAGGAGGGGGAAATGAAGATCACACTGAAGAAAGAAAGCAGTGAGTGGAAATGGAGGATATTTAAGGAAGGTAGGGAGGAAGGAGAATGAAGGAGTTAGGTATGAATGAGGGAGATGAAATGAGGGAGATGAAATGAAGAGGATATGTGGAAAAAGGGAGTGGGAATGAAAGGGTTAGAGAGGATGGGAAGTAGGAAGGAAAAAAGAAAGGAGGGAGGGGAAATGAAGGACATAAGATGAAGGAAGGGGAAGTGAAGGGGATAGGGAGGAAGGAAGGGAGGGAAAGGAAATGAAGAAGATACGAGGAAAGAAGCGAGCGGAATGAAAGGGATAGAGAGGAACGAAAGGAGTGAAGTGAACTGAAAAAGATTGGGACGAAGGAAAGGAGGGAAATGAAATGGAAGAGATAGGGAGAAAGGAAAGGAGGGAATGGTGAGACAAAAAGCGTCTGCCCGTGGTTGTAAATGTCTAAGTGATTGCTTTGATGTGCAACGGTATACGAATTACTGTTGTTCTACACAAAGAGCGACGCACACCTTTCACCCAGAGATGTAGGAGTGCAACTCGTCCGTAGTTCACTAATTTATGCTGATGATACATTTACAGCGGACGCTACCAACAACCTGCCAACAACCCTTTAGTTACACCCAAACGTCAAGTTGACAGCTGTTCATTGAAGGTGTCTGATAAACATTGGAGCGTAGAACAATCATGGTTAACAGTACTGCCCCGTGAGACCCATCCCACGGTCACGGTGACCCTGGCCACCTGCGCAAGAATTGAAATGTAATTATGCATGTCATTTCTCAACATGTCGCAATACCACGTCTTTATTATTCGAATAGTTCACAGAGGGCGCGCACCTTTACCTTAAATCTGCTTACCGTGTATGTCGGCTTGAATAAAAATTAAGTTACATCAATGAAACAAGGCACCGACTCGTGTATGTGTGTGTGTGTGTGTGTGTGTGTGTGTGTGTGTGTGTGAGTGTGTGTGTGCGTGCGTGCGTGCGTGCGTGCGTGCGTGCGTGTGTGTGTGTGTGTGTGCGTGCGTGTTTTTGTGTTGTTTGTACGTTTCTACTAGGTGAATGCTTCACAAAGACGTCGATACGGCGAGTGTTAATGGACGAGTTAAATTAAAATAATCAACATTTTACTAACAGTTTGTGACACAGTGGACGCTAATCAACATAATTCAACGCAGAAGGCATTCTGCTATTGAATGACGTTGTTTTGATATGTTGAAACTGTTACATGCATCGATCTTCTGGGGTAACCCATTATCACCTTGTACATGAGCTGGAACTTTCCACCTTGTACATGAGCTGGAACTTTCCACCTTGTACATGAGCTGGAACTTTCCACCTTGTACATGAGCTGGAACTTTCCACCTTGTACACGAGCTGGAACTTTCCACCTTGTACACGAGCTGGAACTTTCCACCTTGAACACGAGCTGGAACTTTCCACCTTGTACACGAGCGGGAACTTTCCACCTTGTACACGAGCTGGAACTTCGAAATGCATGCCTTTCGGGATCGAAATGTTATACAACTTGCCGTTCTATATTTGTATTGACCAGGCAAAATGGATTTTAAAAAGACAAAGCGATACTAATACAGTTGAATGACCTTGATCTCGTGTTGACGCACACAAAGTGATGACGCACACAATATGGTCAAGCCTAGTACAACATTGCTTCAACAAAAATTATTCCAGAAATGAGAGACTTTAGTTATGAAAGCCGCTTATTACAATGTGGTTTGACAATATTAGAGGCCAGGACACTAAGAGTAGACCAAATAGAAGTGTTTAAAACAGTGACCGGTTATGAGGATGTTGATAGGAATGTGTTCTTCACACTTAAAAAAGGCAGTAGAACCAGAGAACACAAAGCAGCATTAGTTAGGAGCAGTGTAGGTTGGACATGACAAACTACTATTTCTCACAGAGGGTGATAAATGAATGGAACAAACTGCAAAATGGTTGCGTTAATTCTAGTAGTGTGAATATGTTTAAAAATAGAATTGACAGATATCTGATAATGGCGCGCTACACATAGATTATACATTTTTTGGACTCTCGATAAGCCAATGGCTTCCTTGTCCACTTGCCATCTGGAACGCGTGTAGTACTACAGCCAACAGGGGGCGCTGATGTCCTGTGAACGATATTAAACCTCTTTCCCCATACTCTCACACTGGACATATCATCCGGGTTTTCCCCCAAATCTATTTTTAGTAGTCATCGAAACATGGGGGCCATCCTTGCTTATTAAAATCTACCCACTTACCACTCTCCTCCATTTGGCCTAAAAGGTTTAGATTTGTTGCCGCATTTTCCAAATGGCCTAGGGCTGTTTATACGATATGTATGGAGTGCACCGATTAGTTTTGGAACATCGTGTTGTGTGGTAATATTCAGCTAATGATTATTTGTTTGTTTTCTGTAGCGACTTGCCACTGCGAGATGCGATTTTTGACTGGCGGTAATCGCGAGATTTGATGAGAGATCACGATGAAGTCATGATAAGGTCATGATGAGTGGAGCTTCAGCCAGTAATAATAGTCAGTGTTAAATATTTCATTCCCACAAATGCATATGCACGTGTGCTAACTGCGGACACTGTTCATGAGATGCCTGAAGAAACCAGCGGCAGTGGGGAAAATAAACACAAAGACAGGTTTGGTTTCTCACAAACATTAACTTCACGTTGGTCTACTCAAAAAGGAGGGTTCTTCACCGAATCTACATGTGAATTATGCTGTTAATACCGCAAGTTATTTGAATTAATATCTCAGCTGTTCTTGTGTGGGTTGGTTCAATACCACTGGCGTATTTAGGGGGTATAGGTCAAGCCTACTCCAATTGGCTAAGTGTTTAGATTTGTTGCCGCATTTTTCTTTGCGTTGCTACATGGTACCACGGGTGACTAGGATTATATCAAACAAATGTTCATTCACAAATATTCTTGAAACGTTAACATTTGTCATCTGGACCAATGTGTGTGGCTACGAAACCGAATACACACTAATGTTCACATATGTTGAACACATTTATCTGGTTTGTATTTCGACAGTGTCTACACGCTTAGACGTTATATGGCAGAAAGGATTTTTAAGCAAAATCACAACCCCGACAGGTGACGCCTTGCAGCATGCCGTGTCACTGTCATAGTGGCATGGAATCAGTCTCCTTCAGTGCAAATATGTTAACTCCAATTCGGCCAATGCGGATTTATTTACATTTATTCATTTAAGCGATGGTAGCCTATTAAGTCAGGCTAGCATTAAATATTCATAACTGTTATTTATGTTCTTAACGGGCGTCCTGAGCGCTAATAACACGTTCAATATACAGAAGAAAGGAGATGAAAACTTGAACTAATGATAAAGTGTGATACCCCAAACTGTAGGGCACAGTGAAGCCACCTCGTGTGTTCTGAGTAAACATAGCATAGACAGATATGCGTTGTGAATGACGCCATGTACGCATACAATGGGCATGCAGATTAATTCAACCCATTATTATACATTTAATTATCTTGGTCATGAACAAGTCAACTTGTCTGATAGATTGATGACTAATCGCTAATTATATAAAGGTTGCACAATGTAGATATGTCACAGCACAGAAGCCTGGTAACATCACCTACATTACCTGTGTGTTAAGGGCATATTATACATATCGGTTGATCCGCGACGTATATTGCTAGAGACCATGGATTCGTCTTTAGGGCAGTGTGTTTAAAAAAATACAATAAAAAGTTTTCATATAACGCTGTATCCTGTCCTTGGGACAGTTCAGAGTACAGCACACTTCACCCCACGCAGATTTGTTCATTCCACCGTCATTGTCTGGGAAAAATTCAGCCACGCTACCATTACTACGCGAATAATATTTGTCCAGATGTCCACCTGCCTGCATCCAGGTATTCATTTATACAGCTGAGTGAACTAGGGCAACGTGGGATGAACGAAATTGCAAAACGGATTCTCTCGATTGAGAGCCAGATGTTCTAACAGCTACGTTACCGCGCCCCACAAAACGCTTACGGTGTCAGAGTGTTCGTATATGGCTTGCTTTCAAGTGCAGGGGCAGAGATAGCCGTGCGCACGTGCTTTCACCTCAATATAGAAAACACATATTTATCAAATCCAACCCGCCATGCCCCCAGAAATTGAATAGTCCATCCATAAACTGGCTTGCAACCACCGTGTTGTGCACATACAAATCAGACAACTGATAGGACTTACCCGACACCTTCTACACTCACTGCAAAGGACTCAATGCTAACTTGACTATTTTTACTCCAAAGTGCCACTACTTAGAAGTATGATGGATACAGTCCAGCAAATCGCCTTCTCCTTCAGCTTCTCCGAAATTCATCCCAGAGATTGCGTGTTTCCCAACACGTATACAGCTATCGCGATACTACTAGTGATTTCTGTCTCGACTGTCACAAAAGCGCGGTCATTTCGGGCCATACAACAAATGTCCACAAGGACAAGACGTTGGATACAGAAAGCATTGTCCTCCAGTTAAGTCATTTACCGATAATATTCTGCAAAAATGAAGGAGATGGTAGTAACAGAACCCTCTCTGTATTTACGATACACTCGTAGACACTTACGACCGAATAATTATCATTGTCTACATATATGTTATTGGCTTATGAATAAATGGCTGTTGTTATTGCAAAATGTTTGCTTTTTTCTATTAGTGTAATTATCAGGATTGATTTTTAGTACATACTTTTCATGGTCATCGTAGTACACGTTTTAATAATTATGAATGATAGTGTAGTACGTGTTCATGTGTTGCGTTTCAATAGCTGTTATTATTAATTGTGGCATTACATAGTAAACTGGTAATTCAAACTTTTTTTAATAAACTGCACAATCTTAGTTTTTGTTATTCATGCTTGATATACCGAGGTTCAGATCCACCTTTTACCACGGATATGTAGGTGGCATACTTTTTAAAGTTTTATTTTGATTTCAAAGTGCCCCAGATTACAAATGATTACATTTTGTTTTATAAAATGGACACACAAACCCTCTCATAGATATGTACTTCCACATGAATGTATACCTAGCTACGCCCCTGAAGTGGGTTGTCGCTTGTGTACGTTTGTGTGTGATTACCTGTATTATTCATAAAAAAAACAGCGAAACATATCGTTGTAACATTTCTTTGTAATACCGCCCGTATTACACATCGCTTGGTGAATCTCTTTATGAAGACAATGTAGCTAATAATCTGCACAAAAAGTGCAATATGCATAAAACAGTATTATATTTAAACTGTCTTAGCGACACAGCGATTACAACACATCCTGAGAATAGGTGACAAGAACTAATCTGGCGTTGGGATGTTTCGTCTCATATGGGTTTATACGTACAATGTAAATAACTTCTAATATGGAGCATAGAAACGAATAAAAACGTATTAAGTTGTGCTACGCATGTTTATTTAATAGTTGTCTGCGATTGTATGAACAGTTGGCATTGTCCTACTCCAGGTTTCTTGATAAACCATGTTCACAGGAAGTTGCCTCTTACTCGGCTGGGCTACGTGGAAATTTTCCTAAAACTGGAGAAATAATCTTTGGTCCATGCAGATCCTGGACGGATTCCTTGAGGAAGTAGATGCACACGGAGCAAAGACCTTGACCTGTGCGGTACTTGGACCCAACAACCCGGTTCAGACCCATGTACATCGTGTCGAACGCGAACAGACCCTTGTCTTGTTTGTAGTAGTTGAAACCTTCGTAGTTTGTGGAATACATCTGATTCTTCGACAGCCGAATCAACATGGCCGTCTTCACCGCGTCGCTTGACGTCACGAGACTGGAACCTCCAACGTCGCTGCGATACACGTACAAGTTGTTGTTGGAGCTGTGGATTTCAGCGTCGTACACAGTCGTGTGGCTATCACCAGCTGCAAAACAACGACCGAACTCATAACAACATCTGTAATATTTTGAAAATTTTAGTAAAACACATATGTGATTTTTTTATTTTATATTTTATTATTTATGGCTATTTCTTATTTCATCCATATTTACACAAGTGGAAAACGCGCACGCACGCACGCACGCACGCACGCACGCAACCACGCACGCACCCACGCATACACGATTGTGTTATGAATTTATTAGTCGTACTGTTACAAAGTGTTCCATTAATCACGGTGCATATTAAGCATAATGACTACTCTTACATTAAATGTTAAATATCGAATAGTCACCACTTCCTTTCGTTGTTCTTCTCAGTTGTAACCACATTTCTTCTAAAATAGTGTTCTAAATGTCTTCGCATGTTCAACGCGTCAAACTTGGTGACAAAGCTTCCGTTAAATTATGTTTTCACAATAGCGAGTAATTTTACTTGTAATATTAAATAGATTTACTGGTATTGTCTGTATCGAAATGTCATGACTAGTAGCTAAATGGTTGATGTAGCCATGTATTTTTTATGTCGTGCAACATATGTTGCACCGATTAGAAAAGGCCGCCATGATGGTGTTATTTGACTTTTCTAACACGTAAGCCTACGTCTGATTAATCTCAGGCATCATATCGTGTGATCTAGTAATCGCATACACGCAGAGCAAAACTTCCTTTTAAGAACGTATCAAGCTATTACACCAGGCGTCATTTGTAGGAGAGTCTCCAATGTTGAATGAGTATTTACTCTCAATGTTTCCGTCCTTTTATCATTCCCTAAGTATCATTGTTTGTTCAACACATTTTGCCAATCTAAGCGTTAACACAGTGTTTTCATTACTGGGTAATGTTGCATTTGACATTCAACGATCTTACTGCTATTGTCTGTACCGGTATGTTATGATTACTGGTAAATATTTTATAATACCCTATATAATTATATATTTTGCACAATATACGTTGCTTCGATGAAGTAAGAAAGAACCGCTTTACTGGTGCCACTTTTATACTTTTCTAAACATAATACAGTTCTGTTCTTACGTAAACTCATTGTACGCCTGATTAACCTAATTTTCTGTTACGAATACTTAATGTCCTTACACCAGCCGTTGTTAGTGGGAGAGTCGCCAATGTTGAACGAGAATTTACTCGACTTCTCGAAAGCCATATGGAAGGACACCGATTTGGCCCACTCCGGGGGTGTAATCCTAAGCACCCCCTGCAGGTTACAGCGTCCGCCGTTCGACGCAGGTTTGGTTGTCCACAACACGTCGGATGTATCCCCGGGAAGGACGGACGTCTTGCCCGTGGTCAGGTCGACACAATATGACGCCGCTGATCCGGGCGGAATACCTAAAAAAACGTGGCAATGACAAACACATGTGAAACGAGTAAAAGTCTCCATTAGCAATGAGTATACTACACTTTTTAAGAATATGCGAGCAAAAATCGTGTTAATAAAATGCCTATAAAATACATGGAACAGGAAAAGATTCTTCTAGTAAATAACAATCTAACAATACTAAATTATACAAAATGTAGGTTTCCAATCCCTCAGTTGTTCATAATGATGCAAGATCCACAAACGTGTAGTTGCAAAAACAATGCTTCAGATATTAGCACATATCAAATGGGAATTCCCGATGTAAACAGACCTCAACGCAAACACATTATTTTAGGAAAGTACAGTTACTGACGAAAACGTCATTGAACGATGCGGTGGTACCTTTTGAATGAATCATGGTTCCTTTTTGAACGGAAGGAAGGAAACATCATACCGTTATTTAAAAATGCTTCGAGAAATAAGTCCGAAAATCACGGACTAGTGTGTTTAACATCAGACATTTGTAAATTATCAGAAAATACCTTAATTGTGGTTGATATCCTTGTCAGGCATAAATTAGTAAATCTATCGCAACATGGATTCCTAAAAGAGGCGCCATGCATGACAAATATGTTATTTATTTTTAAATATATCACTAAGTGGATAGTCGAGGGATGACCAGTAGATATTATATATTTAGATTTTCAGAAAACTTTCACTTTAAAGAGTACTGCTTAAATTAAAAGCGCAAGGATGGCATAATCGACTGTATAGAACAATAGCTGAATCATAGAACACATGGTGTTGTATGAAAAGGTGAGGTCTCAAACTGGAAATCAGTTTCTTTGTGGGGTACCATAAGGATCAGTGTTAAGATCTTTATTATTCTTAATATATATATATATATATATATATTTATATATATATCAATGACTTGGACGATTGTATAGCAAGCAACGTACTGAAATTTGCGGATGACATAAAAAGGTGTCTAGAAATGTTGAAAATGATGGTGATAAACAACACTTACAAAACTAAAAATGGCAGATGTTATTCAACTTTGGGAAACGTTAATGCTTGTACACAGGGTAGGGGAACTTGGATGTAAACTAGATAATGTTATAGGTACAACTGTATTACCATACAAAAAAAATAAAAAGACGTAGGAATACCAATGAATATTGATATTAAAGTTTTCGAACAGTGTGGTATTGTAGCTTCAAAGTGTAATACATTTTATTATGACATATAGAGAAAATACCTAATTATATATTAGTGTAAAGCAATTGTTAGGTTTCGTTTCGAATACTGTATAAGAGTATATCAAATTGAAGTTTTTTAGATATCGATAGAAATATTTTTGTCTTACGTGAGAAAGATAGTATAACTAGAGGACAGGAGGTAACATTAGTAAATGATCAGTGTAGATTGTATATCACGATGTACTCGTTCTGACAGAGGACACTAAATGAATTATCTACAGATTGTGTAGATGCTAGCAGCGTGAATATGTATAAAAACAAAGCTGACAAATATATCAGGAGTGCAGCTTACACATAAATGATAAATGGTTGCACTCTCGACAAGTCAATGGCTTTCTTTTCCACTTGCCATCTGGACCTTTGCCTCGGTTGGCAGTCTTGTTAAATCTTGATAAATCTTTTAAAACTTCGTTGTGGTACTTAGTAATTGTTGTCTAGAAGGTATTATCTGTGAACCACTAAATATACACAAAAAAACTTCAACCAACTGTTACAGACAGGCGTGAAGCGCTTTGCGACCAGTAGACACAGCCAACGGGCAGGAAAATAAGATTGCTTGAACATATCATGCGGGCTGAACACAACTATACGACACTCACCGATAGATCCGCTCACTAGTGCACACAGCACGAAGATAGATGTCAATGCTTGAACCATCGTGGTTGTTCTCTCGCTGGTGTCGCCTGCCAGTAGAAGAGATGTCGATGTGATTCCAGTTGCACACGCCAGGCCTTATATAGGGAACGGCGGAAAGGCGGTTGCGAAATCGAGTGAGTCATAACGTGGGGGCAATATCTTCCATTGTCACTTGTCAAAGGGCGTTGACGAGCCTACCCACTGAAAGTTGTCAATACAATATTAGTGAGACGGCGCACTAGACCAAGACCGAAGGTGCGTCTCCCGGGTGCAAAACACTTAATAAGATCAGAGAAACCTCGTGATAGAGTAAGTAACCAAAACCATACGTAAAAAATATATATATATGGTATATATATATATATATATATATATATATATATATATATATATATATATATATATATATATATATATATATATATATATATATATATATATATATATATATATATATATACACACACGTATGGTTTTGGTTATAAGAATGTATTCGCTGCTCGATCACGAGGTTTCTCTGATCAAGTTGACAGCTATTCGTTGGAGGTGTCTGATAATCATTGGTGCGTAGCACAATCCTGGTTAAAAGTACTGCTCCGGAGACCCATCCCACGGTCACGGTGACCCTGGCCACCTATGCATGAATTTAAATATTATTGTGCATGTCGCAATACCACGTCTTTATTATTCGATTAGTTCATAGAAGGCGCGCACCTTCACCTTAGATCTGCTTACGGTGTATGTCGGCGGGAGGAATATATGCAAAACACTTAATAAGATCAGAAATGAAGAAGATAGGGAGGAAGGAAAGGAGGGAGTGGAAATGAAGGAGACATGAGGAAGGATGGACGGAAGGAAGGAGGGGGAAATGAAGGAGACACTGAAGAAGGAAAGGAGGGAGTGGAAATGGGGGATATTTGAGGGATGAAGGGAGCGAGGAGAAATGAAGGAGTTAGGGAGGAAGGAAAGGAGGGAAGTGAAATGAAAGATATAGGAAGGAAGGTCAGGAGGGAGGGAAATAAAGGCGACACAAGGAAGGAATATAGGGAGTAAAAATGAAGGAGATATGAGAAAGGAAATGAGTGAGTGTAAATGAAGGAGGCGGGAAGAAGGAAAGGAGGGAGTGGAAATGAAGGAGATATGAGGAACGAAAGGAGGAGGGGGAAATGAAGATCACACTGAAGAAAGAAAGCAGGGAGTGGAAATGAAGGATATTTAAGGAAGGTAGGGAGGAAGGGGAATGAAGGAGTTAGGTATGAATTAGGGAGATGAAATAAGGGAGTTGAAATGAAGAGGATATGTGGTAAGAAGGGAGAGGGAATGAAAGGGTTATAGAGGAAGGGAGGGAGGAAGGGAAAATGAAAGAGATTGGGAATAGAGAAAGGAGGGAGGGGAAATGAAGGAGATAAGAGGAAGGAAGGGGAAATGAAGGGGATAGGGAGGAAGGAAGGGTGGGAAAGGAAATGAAAAAGATACGAGGAAAGAAGCGAGCGGAATGAAGGGGATAGAGAGGAACGAAAGGAGTGAAGTGAAATTAATTAGATTGGGACGAAGGAAAGGAGGGAAATGAAATGGAAGAGATAGGGAGAAAGGAAAGGAGGGAATGGTGAGACAAAAAGCGTATGCCCGTGATTGTAAATGTCTAAGTGATTGCTTTGATGTGCATCGGTATACGAATTACTGTTGTTCTACACAAAGAGCGACGCACACCTTTCACCAAGAGATGTAGGAGTGCAACTCGTCCGTAGTACACTAATTTATGCTGATGATGCATTTACAGCGGACCCTACCAACAAAGTGCCAACAACCCTTTAGTTACACCCAAACGTCAAGTTGACAGCTGTTCATTGAAGGTGTCTGATAAACATTGGAGCGTAGAACAATCCTGGTTAACAGTACTGCTCCGTAAGACCCATCCCACGGTCACGGTGACCCTGGCCACCTGCGCAAGAATTTAAATATAATTTTGTATGACATTTCTCAACATGTCGCAATACCACGTCTTTATTATTCGATTAGTTCACAGAGGGCGCGCACCTTTACCTTAAATCTGCTTACGGTGTATGTCGGCGGGAGGAAAATTAAGTTACATCAATGAAACCAGGCACAGACTCGTGTATTCGCTTATAAAATGTCTTCTTTATGTGTGTGTGTGTGTGTGTGTGTGTGTGTTTGTGTGTGTGTGTGTGTGTGTGTGTGTGTGTGTGTGTGTGTGTGTGCGTGCGTGCGTGCGAGCGTGCGTGTTTTTGTGTTATTTGTACGCTTCTACTAGGTGAATGCTTCCCAAAGACGTCGATAAGGCGAGTGTTAATGGATGAGTTAAATTAAAATAATCAACATTTTACTAACAGTTTGTGACACAGTGGACGCTAATCAACATAATTCAACGCAGAAGGCATTCTGCTATTGAATGACGTTGTTTTGATATGTTGAAACTGTTACATGCATCGATCTTCTGGGGTAACCCATTATCACCTTGTACATTAGCTGAGACTTTCCACCTTGTACATGAGCTGGAACTTTCCACCTTGTACACGAGTTGGAACTTTCTACCTTGTACATGAGCTGGAACTTTCCACCTTGTACACGAGCGGGAACGTTCCACCTTGTACACGAGTTGGAACTTCGAAATGCATACCTTTCGGGATCGAAATGTTATACAACTTGCCGTTCTATATTTGTATTGACCAGGCAAAATGGATTTTAAAAAGACAAAGCGATACTAATACAGTTGAATGACCTTGATCTCGTGTTGACGCACACAAAGTGATGACGCACACAATATGGTCAAGCCTAGTACAACATTGCTTCAACAAAAATTATTCCAGAAATGAGAGACTTTAGTTGTGAAAGCCGCTTATTACAATGTGGTTTGACAATATTAGAGGCCAGGACACTAAGAGTAGACCAAATAGAAGTGTTTAAAATAGTGACCGGTTATGAGGATGTTGATAGGAATGTGTTCTTCACACTTAAAAAAGGCAGTAGAACCAGAGAACACAAAGCAGCATTAGTTAGGAGCAGTGTAGGTTGGACATGGCAAACTACTATTTCTCACAGAGGTTGATAAATGAATGGAACAAACTCCAAAATGGTTGCGTTAATTCTAGTAGTGTGAATATGTTTAAAAATAGAATTGACAGATATCTGATAATGGCGCGTTACACATAGATTATACATTTTTTGGACTCTCGATAAGCCAATGGCTTCCTTGTCCACTTGCCATCTGGAACGCGTGTAGTACTACAGCCAACAGGGGGCGCTGATGTCCTGTGAACGATATTAAACCTCTTTCCCCATACTCTCACACTGGACATATCATCCGGGTTTCCCCCCAAATCTATTTTTAGTAGTCATCGAAACATGGGGGCCATCCTTGCTTATTAAAATCTACCCACTTACCACTCTCCTCCATTTGGCCTAAAAGGTTTAGATTTGTTGCCGCATTTTCCAAATGGCCTAGGGCTGTTTATACGATATGTATGGAGTGCACCGATTAGTTTGGGAACATCGTGTTGTGTGGTAATATTCAGCTAATGATTATTTGCGTGTTTTCTGTAGCGACTTGCCACTGCGAGATGCGATTTTTGACTGGCGGTAATCGCGAGATTTGATGAGAGATCACGATGAAGTCATGATAAGGTCATGATGAGTGGAGCTTCAGCCAGTAATAATAGTCAGTGTTAAATATTTCATTCCCACAAATGCATATGCAGGTGTGCCAATTGCGGACACTGTTCATGAGACGCCTGAAGAAACCAGCGGCAGTGGGGAAAATAAACACAAAGACAGGTTTGGTTTCTCACAAACATTAACCTCACGTTGGTCTACTCAAAAAGTGGGGTTCTTCACCGAATCTACATGTGAATTATGCTGTTAATACCGCAAGTTATATGAACTAATATCTCAGCTGTTCTTGTGTGGGTTGGTTCAATACCACTGGCGTATTTAGGGGGTATAGGTCAAGCCTACTCCAATTGGCTAAGTGTTTACATTTGTTGCCGCATTTTTCTTTGCGTTGCTACATGGTACCACGGGTGACTAAGATTATATCAAACAAATGTTCATTCACAAATATTCTTGAAACGTTAACATTTGTCGACTGGAACAATGTGTGTGGCTACGAAACCGAATACACACTAATGTTCACATATGTTGAACACATTTATCTGGTTTCTATTTCGACAGTGTCTACACGCTTAGACGTTATATGGCAGAAAGCAAAGCAAAATCACAACCCCGAAAGGTGACGCCTTGCAGCTTGCCGTGTCAATGTCATAGTGGCTTGGAATCATTCTCCTTCAGTGCAAATATGTTTACTCCAATTCGGCCAATGCGAATTTATTTACATTTATTTATTTTAGCGATGGTAGCCTATTAAGTCAGGCTAGCAAGAAATATTCATAACTGTTATTTATGTTCCTAACGGGGGTCCTGAGAGCTAATAACACGTTCAATATACAGAAGAAAGGAGATGAAAACTTGAACTAATGATAGAGTGTGATACCCCAAACTGTAGGGCACAGTGAAGCCACCTCGTGTGTTCTGAGTAAACATAGCATAGACAGATATGCGTTGTGAATGACGCCATGTACGCATACAATGGGCACGTAGATTAATTCAACCCATTGTTATACATTTAATTATCTTGGTCATGAACAAGTCAACTTGTCTGATAGATTGATGACTAATCGCTAATTATACAAAGGTTGCACAATGTAGATATGTATGTGTGTTAAGTGCATATTATACAGATTGGTTGCTCCGCGACCTATATTGCTGCAGAACATGGATTCGTCTTTACGGCAGTGTGCTTACAAAAATAAAATAAAAAGTGTTTATATAACGCTGTATCTTGTCATTGGGACATTTCAGAGCGCTGCACACTTCACCCCTCGCAGATTTGTTCATTCCACCGCCATTTGACTTTTCTGGAAAAAAATTCTGCCACACTACCATTGCTACGCGAATAATATGTGTCCAGATGTCCACCTGTCTGCAGCCAGGTACTCATTTATACAGCTGAGTGAATTAGGGCAACATGGGATGAACGAAATAGCCAAACGGATTCTCTCGATTGAGAGCCAGGCGTTCTAACAGCTACGTTGCCGCGCCCCACAAAACGTTTACGGTGTCGGAGTGTTCGTATATGACGAACGTGGCTTGCTTTAAAGTGCAAGGCCAGAGATAGCCGTACGCACGTGCTTTCACCTCAATATAGCAAAGACATATTTTTCAAATCCAACCCGCCATGCCCCCAGAAATTTAATAGTCCATCCCTAATCTGGCTAGCAACCACCGTGTGGTGCATATACAAATACAAACTGATAGGACCTTCACGACACCATCTACACTCACTGCAAAGGACTCAATGCTAACTTGACTATTGTGCATGGCAGCAAAGTGCCACTAGTTAGAAGTATGATGGATACAGTCCAGCAAATCGCCTTCTCCTTCAGCTTCTCCGAAATTCATCCCAGAGATTGCGTGTTCCCCAACACGTATACAGCTATCGCGATACTACTAGTGATGTCTGTCTCGACTGTCACAAAAGCGCGGTCATTTCGGGCCACACAACGACTGTGCACAAGGACAAGACGTTGGATACAGAAAGCATTGTCCTCCAGTTAAGTCATTTACCGATAATATTCTGCCAAAATGAAGGAGATTGTAGTAACTGAACCCTCTCTGTATTTACGATACACTCGTAGACACTTACGACCGAATAATTATCATTGTCTACATATATGTTATTGGCTTATGAATAAATGGCTGTTGTTATTGCAAAATATTTGCTTTTCTCTATTAGTCTAATTATCAGGATTGATTTTTAGTACATACTTTTCATGGTAATCGTAGTACACGTTTTAATAATTATGAATGATAGTGTAGTACGTGTACATGTATTGCGTTTCACTAGCTGTTATTATTAATTGTGGCATTACATAATAAGCTGTTAATTCAAACTTTTTTAATAAACTGCACAATCTTAGTTTTTGTTATTCATGCTTGATATACCGAGGTTCAGATCCACCTTTTATCACGGATACGTAGGTGGCATACTTTTTAAAGTTTATTTTGATTTCGTAGTGCCCCAGATTACAAATGATTACATTTTGTTTTATAAAATGGACACACAAACCCTCTCATAGATATGTACTTCCACATGAATGTAGACCTAGCTACGCCCCTGAAGTGGGTTGTCGCTTGTGTAAGTTTGTGTGTGATTACCTGTATTATTCATAAAAAACATTTCTTTGTAATACCGCCCGTATTACACATCGCTTAGTGAATCTCTTTATGAAGATAATGTAGCTAATTAACTGCACAAAAACGTGCAATATGCATAAAACAGTATTATATTTAAACTGTCTTAGCGACACAGCGATTACAACACATCCTGAGAATACGTGACAACAACTAATCTGGCGTTGGGATGTTTCGTCTCATATGGGTTTATACGTAAAATGTAAAGAACTTCTAATATGGAGCATAGAAACGAATAAAAACGTATTAAGTTATGCTACGCATGTTTATTTAATAGTTGTCTGCGATTGTATGAACAGTTGGCATTGTCCTACTCCAGGTTTCTTGATAAACCATGTTCACAGGAAGTTGCCTCTTACTCGGCTGGGCTACGTAGAAATTTTCCAGAAACTGGAGAAATAATCTTTGGTCCATGCAGATCCTGGACGGATTCCTTGAGGAAGTAGATGCACACGGAGCAAAGACCTCGACCTGTGCGGTACTTGGACCCAACAACCCGGTTCAGACCCATGTACATCGTGTCGAACGCGAACAGACCCTTGTCTTGTTTGTAGTAGTTGAAACCTTCGTAGTTTGTGGAATACATCTGATTCTTCGACAACCGAATCAACATGGCCGTCTTCACCGCGTCGCTTGACGTCACGAGACTGGAACCTCCAACGTCGCTGCGATACACGTACAAGTTGTTGTGGGAGCTGTGGATTTCAGCGTCGTACACAGTCGTGTGGCTATCACCAGCTGCAAAACAACGACCGAACTCATAACAACATCTGTAATAGTTTGAAAATTTTAGCAAAACACATATGTGATTTTTTTACTTTATATTTTATTATTTATGGCTATTTCTTATTTGATCCATATTTACACAAGTGGAAAACGCGCACGCACGCACGCACACAACCACGCACGCACGCACTCACGCATACACGATTGTGCTATGAATTTATTAGTCGTACTGTTACAAAGTGTTCCATTAATCACGGTGCATATTAGGCATGTTGACTAATCTTACATTAAATATTAAATTTTAAATATCGAATAGTCACCACTTCCTTTCGTTGTTCTTCTCAGTTGTAACCACATTTCTTCTATAATAGTGTTGTAAATGTCTTCGCATGTTCAACGCGTCACACTTGGTGACAAAGCTTCCGTTAAATTATGTTTTCACAATAGTGAGTAATTTTACTTGTAATATTAAATAGATCTACTGGTATTGTCTGTATCGAAATGTCATGACTAATAGCTAAATGGTTGATGTAGCCATGTATTTTTTATGTCGTGCAATATATGTTGCACCGATTAGAAAAGGCCGCCATGATGGTGTTATTTGACTTTTCTAACACGTAAGCCTACGTCTGATTAATCTCAGGCATCATATCGTGTGATCTAGTAATCGCATACACGCAGAGCAAAACTTCCTTTTAAGAACATATCAAGCTGTTACACCAGGCGTCATTTGTAGGAGAGTCTCCAATGTTGAATGAGTATTTACTCTCAATGTTTCCGTCCTTTTATCATTCCCTAAGTATCATTGTTTGTTCAACACATTTTGCCAATCTAAGCTTTAACACAGTGTTTTCAGTACTGGGTAATGTTGCATTTGACATTCAACGATCTTACTGCTATTGTCTGTACCGATATGTTATGGTTACTGGTAAATTGTTAATAATACCCTATATAATTATATATTTTGCACAATATACGTTACTTCGATGAAGGAAGAAAGAATCGCTGTGCTGGTGCCACTTTTATACTTTTCTAAATATAATACAGTTCTGTTCTTACGTAAACTCGTTGTACGCCTGATTAACCTAATTTTCTGTTACGAATACTTAATGTTCTTACACCAGCCGTTGTTAGTGGGAGAGTCGCCAATGTTGAACGAGAATTTACTCGACTTCTCGAAAGCCATATGGAAGGACACCGATTTGGCCCACTCCGGGGGTGTAATCCTAAGCACCCCCTGCAGGTTACAGCGTCCGCCGTTCGACGCAGGTTTGGTTGTCCACAACACGTCGGATGTATCCCCGGGAAGGACGGACGTCTTGCCCGTGGTCAGGTCGACACAATATGACGCCGCTGATCCGGGCGGAATACCTATAAAAACGTGGCAATGACAAACACATGTGAAACGAGTAAAGGTCTCCATTAGCAATGAGTATACTACACATTTTAAGAATATGCGAGCAAAAATCGTGTTAATAAAATGCCTATAAAATACATGGAACAGGAAAAGAATCTTTCTAGTAAATAACAATCTAACAATACCAAATTATACAAAATGTAGGTTTCCAATCCCTCAGTTATTCATAATGATGCAAGATCCACAAACGTGTAGTTGCAAAAACAATGCTTCAGATATTAGCACATATCAAATGGGAATTCCCGATGTAAACAGACCTCAACACAAGCACATTATTTTAGGAAAGTACAGTTACTGACGAAAATGTCATTGAACGATGCTGTGGTACCTTTTGAATGAATCATGGTTCCTTTTTGAACGGAAGGAAGGAAACATCATACCGTTATTTAAAAATGCTTCGAGAAATAAGTCCGAAAATCACGGACTAGTGTGTTTAACATCAGACATTTGTAAATTATCAGAAAATACCTTAATTGTGGTTGATATCCTTGTCAGGCATAAATTAGTAAAAGTGGATAGTCGAGGGATGACCAGTAGATATTATGTATTTAGATTTTCAGAAAGCTTTCAAATTAAAGAGTACTGCTTAAATTAAAACCCCAAGGATGGCACAATCGACTGTATAGAACAACAGCTGACTCACAAAACACAACGTGTTGAATGAAATGGTGAGGTCTCAAACTGGAAATCACGTTTTAGTGGGGTACCATAAGGATCAGTGTTAAGATCTTTATTTTTCTTAATATATATATCAGTGACTTGGACGATTGTATAGCAAGCAACGTACTGAAATTTGCGGATGACACAAAGGTGTCTAGAAATGTTGAAAATGATGGTGATAAACAACACTTACAAAACGAAAAATGGCAGATGTTATTCAACTTTGGGAAATGTTAATGCCTGTACACAGGGTACGGTAACTTGGATGTAAACTAGATAATGTTATAGGTACAACTGTACTACCATACAAAAAAACAAAAAGACGTAGTAATACCAATAAATATTGATATGAAAGTTTCCGAACAGTGTGGTATTGTAGCTTCAAAGGGTAATATATTTTATTATGACATATAGAGAAAATAACTAATTATATCTTAGTATAAAGCAATTGTTAGGTTTCATTTCGAATACTGTATAAGAGTATATCAAATTGAAGGTTTTTTTTAGATGTCGATTGAAATATTTTCGTCTCACTTGAGAAAGATAGTGTAACTAGAGGACAGGAGGTAACATTAGTAAATGATCAGTGTAGATTGTATATCACGATTTACTCGTTCTGACAGAGGACACTAAATGAATTATCTACAGATTGTGTAGATGCTAGCAGCGTGAATATGTATAAAAACAAAGCTGACAAATATATCAGGAGTGCAGCTTACACATAAATGATAAATGGTTGCACTCTCGACAAGTCAATGGCTTTCTTTTCCACTTGCCATCTGGACCTTTGCATCGGCTGACAGTCTTCTTAAATCTTGATTAATCTGTTAAAACTTCGTTGTGGTACTTAATAATTGATGTCTAGAAGGTATTATCTGTGAACCACTAAATATACACAAAAAAACTTCAACCAACTGTTACAGACAGGCGTGGAGCGCTTTGCGCCCATTAGACACAGCCAACGGGCAGGAAAACAAGATTGCTTGAACATATCATGCGGGCTGAACACAACTATACGACACTCACCGATAGAACCGCTCACTAGTGCACACAGCACGAAGATAGATGTCAATGCTTGAACCATCGTCGTTGTTCGCTCGCTGATGTCGCTTGCCAGTAGAAGAGATGTCGATGTGATTCCAGTTGCACACGCCAGGCCTTATATAGGGAACGGCGGAAAGACGGTTGCGAAATCGAGTGAGTCATAATGTGGGGGCAATATCTTCCATTGTCAATTGACAAAGGGCGTGGACGAGCCTACCCACTGAAAGTTGTCAATACAATATTAGTGAGACGGCGCACTAGACCAAGACCGAAGGTGCGTCTCCCGGGTGCAAAACACGTAATAAGACCAGAGAAATATATATATATATATATATATATATATATATATATATATATTTATATATATATATATATATTTATATATATATATATTTATATATATAACCATACGTGTATATATATATATATATATATATATATATATATATATATATATATATATATATATATACGTATGGTTTTTGTTATAAGAATGTATTCGTTGCTTGATCACGAGGTTTCTCTGATCAAGTTGACAGCTATTCGTTGCAGGAGTCTGATAATCTTTGGAGCGTAGCACAATCCTGGTTAAAAGTACTGCTCCGTGAGACCCATCCCACGGTCACGGTGACCCTGGCCACCTACGCATTAATTTAAATATAATTATGCATGTCATTTCTCAACATGTCGCAATACCACGTCTTCGGTTAGTTCATAGAAGGCGCGCACCTTCACCTTAAATCTGCTTACGGTGTATGTCGGCGGGAGGAAAACCTGCAAAACACTTAATAAGATCAGAAATGAAGGAGTTAGGGAGGAAGGAAAGGAGGGAGTGGAAATGAAGAAAACATGAGGAAGGATGGACGGAAGGAAGGAGGGGGAAATGAAGTAGACACTGAAGAAGGAAAGGAGGGAGGGGAAATGGGGAATATTTGAGGAATGAAGGGAGCGAGGGGAAATGAAGGAGTTAGGGAGGAAGGAAAGGAGGGAAGTGAAATGAAAGATATAGGAAGGAAGGACAGGAGGGAGGGAAATAAAGGCGACACAAGGAAGGAATATAGTGAGTAAAAATGAAAGAGATATGAGTAAGGAAATGAGTGAGTGTTAATGAAGGAGGCGGGAAAAAGGAAAGGAGGGAGTGGAAATGAAGGAGATATGAGGAAGGAAAGGAGGAGGGGGAAATGAAGATCACACTGAAGAAAGAAAGCAGTGAGTGGAAATGGAGGATATTTAAGGAAGGTAGGGAGGAAGGAGAATGAAGGAGTTAGGTATGAATGAGGGAGATGAAATGAGGGAGATGAAATGAAGAGGATATGTGGAAAAAGGGAGTGAGAATGAAAGGGTTAGAGAGGATGGGAGGTAGGAAGGAAAACAGAAAGGAGGGAGGGGAAATGAAGGACATAAGATGAAGGAAGGGGAAGTGAAGGGGATAGGGAGGAAGGAAGGGAGGGAAAGGAAATGAAGAAGATACGAGGAAAGAAGCGAGCGGAATGAAGGGGATAGAGAGGAACGAAAGGAGTGAAGTGAAATTAATTAGATTGGGACGAAGGAAAGGAGGGAAATGAAATGGAAGAGATAGGGAGAAAGGAAAGGAGGGAATGGTGAGACAAAAAGCGTCTGCCCGTGGTTGTAAATGTCTAAGTGATTGCTTTGATGTGCAACGGTATACGAATTACTGTTGTTCTACACAAAGAGCGACGCACACCTTTCACCCAGAGATGTAGGAGTGCAACTCGTCCGTAGTTCACTAATTTATGCTGATGATACATTTACAGCGGACGCTACCAACAACCTGCCAACAACCCTTTAGTTACACCCAAACGTCAAGTTGACAGCTGTTCATTGAAGGTGTCTGATAAACATTGGAGCTTAGAACAATCATGGTTAACAGTACTGCCCCGTGAGACCCATCCCACGGTCACGGTGACCCTGGCCACCTGCGCAAGAATTGAAATGTAATTATGCATGTCATTTCTCAACATGTCGCAATACCACGTCTTTATTATTCGAATAGTTCACAGAGGTCGCGCACCTTTACCTTAAATCTGCTTACCGTGTATGTCGGCTTGAATAAAAATTAAGTTACATCAATGAAACAAGGCACCGACTCGTGTATGTGTGTGTGTGTGTGTGTGTGTGTGTGTGTGTGTGTGTGTGTGTGTGTGTGTGTGTGTGTGTGTGTGTGTGTGTGTGTGTGTGTGTGTGTGTGTGTGTGTGTGTGTGTGTGTGTGTTGTTTGTACGTTTCTACTAGGTGAATGCTTCCCAAAGACGTCGATACGGCGAGTGTTAATGGACGAATTAAATTAAAATAATCAACATTTTACTAACAGTTTGTGACACAGTGGACGCTAATCAACAAAATTCAACGCAGAAGGCATTCTGCTATTGAATGACGTTGTTTTGATATGTTGAAACTGTTACATGCATCGATCTTCTGGGGTAACCCATTATCACCTTGTACATGAGCTGGAACTTTCCACCTTGTACATGAGCTGGAACTTTCCACCTTGCACATGAGCTGGAACTTTCCACTTTAAACATGAGCTGGAACTTTCCACCTTGTACATGAGCTGGAACTTTCCACCTTGTACATGAGCTGGAACTTTCCACTTTAAACACGAGCTGGAACTTTCCACCTTGTACACGAGCTGGAACTTTCCACCTTGTACACGAGCTGGAACTTCGAAATGCATGCCTTTCGGGATCGAAATGTTATACAACTTGCCGTTCTATATTTGTATTGACCAGGCAAAATGGATTTTTAAAAGACAAAGCGATACTAATACAGTTGAATGACCTTGATCTCGTGTTGACGCACAAAAAGTGATGACGCACACAATATGGTCAAGCCTAGTACAACATTGCTTCAACAAAAATTATTCCAGAAATGAGAGAATTTAGTTATGAAAGCCGCTTATTACAATGTGGTTTGACAATATTAGAGGCCAGGACACTAAGAGTAGGCCAAATAGAAGTTTTTAAAACAGTGACCGGTTATGAGGATGTTGATAGGAATGTGTTCTTCACACTTAAAAAGGCAGTAGAACCAGGGAACACAAAGCAGCATTAGTTAGGAGCAGTGTAGGTTGGACATGACATACTACTATTTCTCACAGAGGTTGATAAATGAATGGAACAAACTCCAAAATGGTTGCGTTAATTCTAGTAGTGTGAATATGTTTAAAAATAGAATTGACAGATATCTGATAATGGCGTGCTACACATAGATTATACATTTTTTGGACTCTCGATAAGCCAATGGCTTCCTTGTCCACTTGCCATCTGGAACGCGTGTAGTACTACAGCCAACAGGGGGCGCTGATGTCCTGTGAACGATATTAAACCTCTTTCTCCATACTCTCACACTGGACATATCATCCGGGTTTTCCCCCAAATCTATTTTTAGTAGTCATCGAAACATGGGGGCCATCCTTGCTTATTAAAATCTACACGATATGTATGAAGTGCACCGATTCGTTTTGGAACATCGTGTTGTGTGGTAATATTCAGATAATGATTATTTGTGTGTGATTTCTGTAGCGACTTGCCACTGCGAGATGCGATTTTTGACTGGCGGTAATCGCGAGATTTGATGAGAGATCACGATGAAGTCATGATAAGGTCATGATGAGTGGAGCTTCAGCCAGTAATAATAGTCAGTGTTAAATATTTCATTCCCACAAATGCATATGCACGTGTGCTAACTGCGGACACTGTTCATGAGATGCCTGAAAAAACCAGCGGCAGGGGGGAAAATAAACACAAAGACAGGTTTGGTTTCTCATAAACATTAACTTCACGTTGGTCTACTCAAAAAGCGGGGTTCTTTACCGAATCTACATGTGAATTATGCTGTTAATACCGCAAGTTATATGAACTAATATCTCAGCTGTTCTTGTGTGGGTTGGTTCAATACCACTGGCGTATTTAGGGGGTATAGGTCAAGCCTACTCCAATTGGCTAAGTGTTTAGATTTGTTGCCGCATTTTTCTTTGCGTTGCTACATGGTACCACGGGTGACTAGGATTATATCAAACAAATGTTCATTCACAAATATTCTTGAAACGTTAACATTTGTCGACTGGACCAATGTGTGTGGCTACGAAACCGAATACACACTAATGTTCACATATGTTGAACACATTTATCTGGTTTCTATTTCGACAGTGTCTACACGCTTAGACGTTATATGGCAGAAAGCAAAGCAAAATCACAACCCCGAAAGGTGACGCCTTGCAGCTTGCCGTGTCACTGTCATAGTGGCTTGGAATCATTCTCCTTCAGTGCAAATATGTTTACTCCAATTCGGCCAATGCGAATTTATTTACATTTATTTATTTTAGCGATGGTAGCCTATTAAGTCAGGCTAGCATGAAATATTCATAACTGTTATTTATGTTCCTAACGGGCGTCCTGAGCGCTAATAACACGTTCAATATACAGAAGAAAGGAGATGAAAACTTGAACTAATGATAGAGTGTGATACCCCAAACTGTAGGGCACAGTGAAGCCACCTCGTGTGTTCTGAGTAAACATAGCATAGACAGATATGCGTTGTGAATGACGCCATGTACGCATACAATGGGCACGTAGATTAATTCAACCCATGTTTATACATTTAATTATCTTGGTCATGAACAAGTCAACTTGTCTGATAGATTGATGACTAATCGCTAATTATACAAAGGTTGCACAATGTAGATATGTCACAGCACAGAAGCCTGGTAACATCACCTACATTACCTGTGTGTTAAGTGCATATTATACAGATTGGTTGATCCGCGACCTATATTGCTGCAGAACATGGATTCGTCTTTACGGCAGTGTGCTTACAAAAATAAAATAAAAAGTGTTTATATAACGCTGTATCTTGTCATTGGGACAGTTCAGAGCGCTGCACACTTCACCCCTCGCAGATTTGTTCATTCCACCGCCATTTGACTTTTCTGGAAACAAATTCAGCCACACTACCATTGCTACGCGAATAATATGTGTCCAGATGTCCACCTGTCTGCAGCCAGGTACTCATTTATACAGCTGAGTGAACTAGGGCAACATGGGATGAACGAAATAGCCAAACGGATTCTCTCGATTGCGAGCCAGGCGTTCTAACAGCTACGCTGCCGCGCCCCACAAAACGTTTACGGTGTCGGAGTGTTCGTATATGACGAACGTGGCTTGCTTTCAAGTGCAGGGCCAGAGATAGCCGTACGCACGTGCTTTCACCTCAATATAGCAAACACATATTTTTCAAATCCAACCCGCCATGCCCCCAGAAATTTAATAGTCCATCCCTAATCTGGCTAGCAACCACCGTGTGGTGCATATACAAATACAAACTGATAGGACCTTCCCGACACCATCTACACTCACTGCAAAGGACTCAATGCTAACTTGACTATTGTGCATGGCAGCAAAGTGCCACTAGTTAGAAGTATGATGGATACAGTCCAGCAAATCGCCTTCTCCTTCAGCTTCTCCGAAACTCATCCCAGAGATTGCGTGTTCCCCAACACGTATACAGCTATCGCGATACTACTTGTGATGTCTGTCTCGACTGTCACAAAAGCGCGGTCATTTCGGGCCACACAACGACTGTGCACAAGGACAAGACGTTGGATACAGAAAGCATTGTCCTCCAGTTAAGTCATTTACCGATAATATTCTGCCAAAATGAAGGAGATTGTAGTAACTGAACCCTCTCTGTATTTACGATACACTCGTAGACACTTACGACCGAATAATTATCATTGTCTACATATATGTTATTGGCTTATGAATAAATGGCTGTTGTTATTGCAAAATGTTTGCTTTTCTCTATTAGTCTAATTATCAGGATTGATTTTTAGTACATACTTTTCATGGTCATCGTAGTACACGTTTTAATAATTATGAATGATAGTGTAGTACGTGTACATGTATTGCGTTTCACTAGCTGTTATTATTAATTGTGGCATTACATAGTAAGCTGTTAATTCAAACTTTTTTTAATAAACTGCACAATCTTAGTTTTTGTTATTCATGCTTGATATACCGAGGTTCAGATCCACCTTTTATCACGGATACGTAGGTGGCATACTTTTTAAAGTTTATTTTGATTTCGAAGTGCCCCAGATTACAAATGATTACATTTTGTTTTATAAAATGGACACACAAACCCTCTCATAGATATGTACTTTCACATGAATGTATACCTAGCTACGCCCCTGAAGTGGGTTGTCGCTTGTGTAAGTTTGTGTGGAATTACCTGTATTATTCATAAAAAACATTTATTTGTAATACCGCCCGTATTACACATCGCTTAGTGAATCTCTTTATGAAGATAATGTAGCTAATTATCTGCACAAAAACGTGCAATATGCATAAAACAGTATTATATTTAAACTGTCTTAGCGACACAGCGATTACAACACATCCTGAGAATAGGTGACAACAACTAATCTGGCGTTGGGATGTTTCGTCTCATATGGGTATATACGTAAAATGTAAAGAACTTCTAATATGGAGCATAGAAACGAATAAAAACGTATTAAGTTGTGCTACGCATGTTTATTTAATAGTTGTCTGCGATTGTATGAAGAGTTGGCATTGTCCTACTCCAGGTTTCTTGATAAACCATGTTCACAGGAAGTTGCCTCTTACTCGGCTGGGCTACGTAGAAATTTTCCAGAAACTGGAGAAATAATCTTTGGTCCATGCAGATCCTGGACGGATTCCTTGAGGAAGTAGATGCACACGGAGCAAAGACCTTGACCTGTGCGGTACTTGGACCCAACAACCCGGTTCAGACCCATGTACATCGTGTCGAACGCGAACAGACCCTTGTCTTGTTTGTAGTAGTTGAAACCTTCGTAGTTTGTGGAATACATCTGATTCTTCGACAGCCGAATCAACATGGCCGTCTTCACCGCGTCGCTTGACGTCACGAGACTGGAACCTCCAACGTCGCTGCGATACACGTACAAGTTGTTGTGGGAGCTGTGGATTTCAGCGTCGTACACAGTCGTGTGGCTATCACCAGCTGCAAAACAACGACCGAACTCATAACAACATCTGTAATAGTTTGAAAATTTTAGCAAAACACATATGTGATTTTTTTATTTTATATTTTATTATTTATGGCTATTTCTTATTTGATCCATATTTACACAAGTGGAAAACGCGCACGCACGCACGCACGCACACAACCACGCACGCACGCACTCACGCATACACGATTGTGCTATGAATTTATTAGTCGTACTATTACAAAGTGTTACATTAATCACGGTGCATATTAGGCATGTTCACTAATCTTACATTAAATATTAAATGTTAAATATCGAATAGTCACCACTTCCTTTCGTTGTTCTTCTCAGTTGTAACCACATTTCTTCTATAATAGTGTTCTAAATGTCTTCGCATGTTCAACGCGTCACACTTGGTGACAAAGCTTCCGTTAAATTATGTTTTCACAATAGTGAGTTATTTTACTTGTAATATTAAATAGATCTACTGGTATTGCCTGTATCGAAATGTCATGACTAGTAGCTAAATGGTTGATGTAGCCATGTATTTTTTATGTCGTGCAATATATGTTGCACCGATTAGAAAAGGCCGCCATGATGGTGTTATTTGACTTTTCTAACACGTAAGCCTACGTCTGATTAATCTCAGGCATCATATCGTGTGATCTAGTAATCGCATACACGCAGAGCAAAACTTCCTTTTAAGAACGTATCAAGCTATTACCCTAGGCGTCATTTGTAGGAGAGTCTCCAATGTTGAATGAGTATTTACTCTCAATGTTTCCGTCCTTTTATCATTCCCTAAGTATCATTGTTTGTTCAACACATTTTGCCAATCTAAGCGTTAACACAGTGTTTCCATTACTGGGTAATTTTACCTTTGACATTCAACGATCTTACTGCTATTGTCTGTACCGGTATGTTATGATTACTGGTAAATATTTTATAATACCCTATATAATTATATATTTTGCACAATATACGTTGCTTCGATGAAGTAAGAAAGAACCGCTTTACTGGTGCCACTTTTATACTTTTCTAAACATAATACAGTTCTGTTCTTACGTAAACTCATTGTACGCCTGATTAACCTAATTTTCTGTTACGAATACTTAATGTTCTTACACCAGCCGTTGTTAGTGGGAGAGTCGCCAATGTTGAACGAGAATTTACTCGACTTCTCGAAAGCCATATGGAAGGACACCGATTTGGCCCACTCCGGGGGTGTAATCCTTAGCACCCCCTGCAGGTTACAGCGTCCGCCGTTCGACGCAGGTTTGGTTGTCCACAACACGTCGGATGTATCCCCGGGAAGGACGGACGTCTTGCCCGTGGTCAGGTCGACACAATATGACGCCGCTGATCCGGGCGGAATACCTAAAGAAAACGTGGCAATGACAAACACATGTGAAACGAGTAAAAGTCTCCATTAGCAATGAGTATACTACACTTTTTAAGAATATTTTCGTCTCACTTGAGAAAGATAGTGTAACTAGAGTACAGGAGGTAACATTAGTAAATGATCAGTGTAGATTGTATATCACGATTTACTTGTTCTGACAGAGGACACTAAATGAATTATCTACAGATTGTGTAGATGCTAGCAGCGTGAATATGTATAAAAACAAAGCTGACAAATATATCAGGAGTGCAGCTTACACATAAATGATAAATGGTTGCACTCTCACCAAGTCAATGGCTTTCTTTTCCACTTGCCATCTGGACCTTTGCCTCGGTTGGCATTCTTGTTAAATCTTGATAAATCTTTTAAAACTTCGTTGTGGTACTTAATAATTGTTGTCTAGAAGATATTATCTGTGAACCACTAAATATACACAAAAAACGTCGAACCACTAGTTACAGACAGGCGTGGAGCGCTTTGCGACCAGTAGACACAGCAAACGGGCAGGAAAACAAAATTGCTTGAACATATCATGCGGGCTGAACACAACTATACGACACTCACCGATAGAACCGCTCACTAGTGCACACAGCACGAAGATAGATGTCAATGCTTGAACCATCGTCGTTGTTCGCTCGCTGGTGTCGCCTGCCAGTAGAAGAGATGTCGATGTGATTCCAGTTGCACACGCCAGGCCTTATATAGGGAACGGCGGAAAGGCGGTTGCGAAATCGAGTGAGTCATAACGTGGGGGCAATATCTTCCATTGTCACTTGTCAAAGGGCGTTGACGAGCCTACCCACTGAAAGTTGTCAATACAATATTAGTGAGACGGCGCACTAGACCAAGACCGAAGGTGCGTCTCCCGGGTGCAAAACACTTAATAAGAGCAGAGAAACCTATATATATATATATATATATATATATATATATATATATATATATATATATATATATATATATATATATATATATATATATTTACGTATGGTTTTGGTTATAAGAATGTATTCGTTGCTCGATCGCGAGGTCTCTCTGATCAAGTCGACAGCTATTCGTTGGAGATGTCTGATAATCATTGGAGCGTAGCACAATCCTGGTTAACAGTACTGCTCCGTGAGACCCATCCCACGGTCATGGTGACCCTGGCCACCTACGCATGAATTTAAATATTATTATGCATGTTATTTCTCAACATGTCGCAATACCACGTCTTTATTTTTCGGTTAGTTCATAGAAGGCGCGCACCTTCACCTTAAATATACTTACGGTGTATGTCGGCGGGAGGAAAACATGCAAAACACTTAATAACATCGTGATAGAGGGTGTGTAATGAGCAACAAATTCATTCTTATAACTAAAACCATACGTTAATATATATATTATTTATTTTATATATATATATATATATATATATATATATATATATATATATATATATATATATATATATATATATATATATATATATATCCTCTGTAAACAGTTAATGTTTTTGTAAGTCGGAAAAAAATTGCGCAATTGTTTCAGTATCGTTGAAATGACTTTCTAAATGACGCCTAGTTTTATAGCTATGAATATCTTAGTTCATTATCCGAATGTATTAAAGCACATTATGAAAGAGTGATGTGTGCAATTTGATCTTGAGGTGAAATACGTGTGCGCCCCTCCCCTAACGCCCTTGCCTGGAGAAGCGGCATTTAGGTATCCCTGTGGCACATGCAATTTGGCACAAGGACAATAAATCATCTCAACACCAACAACACACCAAAATAATCAATAGCCGTCAATTGATTCTAAAGGCATCGGTACCAGGCTAGTGTCACCGTGACCCGCGAGCGTGTCACACTTCGACACAAGGTGACGTGTCACGCTCCGACGATTAGTGGACAATCACCCAGCTTAACTTTTGACCTGAAGGATTGTCGATGACCGGTCGTGCTGGTGTATGTTTACCAGCGGTGTAATGTAGGAAACAAAGATGTGCTGCACTCTCAAACATATTGTGCGTCGGCAGTTTGTGTGCAAGAAAGCAATATTATTACATGTTATGCATACGTTACTTTAGAGATCTCAATTATCATATCGAAATTCACCCCAAAACAACACGAACTTATAATCGCCAAGAGTAAACTGTTCAGTTTATCCGGCTTCAATACAAATGGGCCGAGCATATGCATAGTAGTTGACCGTGTTTCAATTTAATATAAGATATTATCATTCACTGCGAAATACTGTCAACGGAAATGATCGGAGGAGCTTAGTGGTTGAGCCATCAATGCAGTGCCAAGAATAAAACAGCAAAGAAACCTGTTGCTCTCCTCTGCGGGGTGACGGTAGCATTACTACCCGTCATCGATTTGTGTTTTCCCCCTTCCTCTGTCACTGATCCTTTTTCCATGCCGTCTCCACCACCCGTCTCCATTTCCCCCTATCAATCGCTCTAGCTCCCGCCATATCTCTGTGCACAAAGTACTCCCATATGAGTCGAGGTCGTCGTTTCTTCTTCAACCGTTCCCTGCCGTTCTTTCCACGTGTCGAGCCCGTTCGTTCCACGTGTCCAGCCCGTTCGTTCCACGTGTCCAGCCCGTTCGTTCCACGTGTCCAGCCCGTTCGTTCCACGTGTCCAGCCCGTTTTAACCGAGAAGGAGTGATTTAACAAGATTTGTCATCCAAGCCAAAGGCCCAGATGGCAAGTGGACAAGGAAGCAATTGGCTTATCGAGAGTCCAACAATGTTCACCTACTTATAAGCCGCCCTCCTGAGATATGTGGCAACCTTGTTTTTAAACATATTCACGCTGCTAGCAGTTACACAATCTGTAGACGATTTGTTCCATTCATTTATTGTCCTCTGTGAGAACGAGTGCTTCCTGATGTCCAATCTACATTGATCCTTTACTAATTTTACCTCATGTCCTCTAGTTCTGCTATCCTTCTTGAGTGAGAAAAACATATTTCTATCAATATTTTCATACCCATTCAATATCTTAAAAACTTCAATCTGATCTCCTCTTAACCTCCTTGTCTCTAGAGTTGTTAAACCACATTCTTTCAGGCGTTCTTCATAACTAAGGTCTCTAAGTTCTGGAATCATTTTAGTTGCTCTCCTTTGTATGCTTTCAAGCTTATCTATATCCTTCTTACGATATGGTCTCCATGCTTGTATACAGTAATCTAAATGAGGTCTAACTATTGCTTTATAAAGAGGTATAATTAATTTTTTCCCTTGTATGTTATGTTTCTTCTAATCAATCCAAGAATTTGATTACCCTTTGAAGCTGCAATACCACACTGCTCTGAAACTTTCATGTCAGCGCTTATTGTAACTCCTAAGTCCTTTTCTTTTACAGTAGTACCCAGAACAGTATCTCCCATTTTATAGTTTACATTCAAGTTCCCATGTCCTGTATGTAGGCATTTACATTTCCCAAAATTGAACAGCATCTGCCATTTCTCAGACCATTTCACTAATCTGTCTAGATCGTTTTGTAAATGTTGTTTCTAAACAGTTTTGTGTCATCCGCAAATTTCAGTACGTTACTTGTTATACTGTCGTCCCAGTCATTGATATAAATTAAGAATAATATAAGTCCTAATACTGATCCTTGAGGTACCCCACTCAAAACCGATTTCCAATTTGAAACTTCTCCATCTACTACAACTCGTTGTCTTCTGTCAGTCAGCCATTGTTCTATCCAGTCAGTTATGCTATCCCCGATACCATGGGCTTTTAATTTAAGTAGTAATCTTTGATATGGCACTTCGTCAAAAGCTTTCTGAAAATCTAAGTAGATAATATCTACTGGCGATCCCACGTCTATCCACTTAGTGATTTCTTCCAAAAAACATGACATATTTGTTAAGCATGACATCGCTTTAAGGAATCCATGTTGAGATGAATTTAATAATTTATGCTTAAAGAGGACGTCCACCATATGGTCTTCAATTAACCTTTCTAATAATTTACAAATCACTGACGTTAAACTCGCTGGTCTGTAATTCTCTGACTTATTTCTCGAACCCTTTTTAAATAATGGTATGATGTTTGCTTCTTTCCATTCAAACGGAACAACTCCCTCTTTTAATGACAAGTTGAATACTCTTGCAAGTGGTATACTGATTTGATCTACTGTTTCCATTCCATTCCAGTATTTTCTCATATCTTTGTAGTTACCTTTGTGGAAGTTTCTCTTGTACGTTTTCTTATTTTTACTTTCTGATTTTACATTGATGTCAAAATGTATTTGATTATGGTCACTATTATCCAATGGTTCAAATATTTTTACATTGTCCACTAATTCTTTTTGTGATGACAAAACTTTATCTAATACATTTTCTCCCCTGGTTGGTTCTAGTACGTGCTGAGTAAGAAAGCTATCCTGGATTAAACATAGAAATTGTTGATCCTCAATCCCTGTGCTCTCTAGAGAATTCCATTGAATGTGTCCATGGTTAAAATCTCCCATTATGATACATTCCCCTTTACAAACTTCCTTTATAGCGTTTTTTATTTTTGTGTTGTCCTCTTCGTTTATGTTTGGACTTCGGTAAACTAATCCAATAGTTAATTTTGAATTTCCTGAAACAATTTTGCACCAAACAGCTTCATCGCAATCTGCTTCCCTTTCTAGTTTTATTTCATAAGCCTGAATAGATTCTTTAACATATAAGTGTTGGAGTAGCGGAACAGAGGCAGGAGAAGGAAAGTAGGGAAGTGACACGAAGGAGCTAAGGAGGAAGGAAGGGTAAATTAAGGAGATATGAGGAAGGAAGCAGAGATGGAAAATGAAGGATACATATATAGGAAGGAAAGAAGGAAAGGAGGGAGTGGAACTGGAGGAGATAGGGAGGAAGCGAATGAGGGAGTGGGAATGAAGGCGGTTTGAGGAAGGACAGGAGGTATGGGAAATGAATATATATAGAGGAAGGAAAGGATGGAGCCGAAATGAAGGCGATATAAGGAAGGAACTGAGGGAGTGGAAATGAAGGAGATAGGGATGAAGGAAAGGAAGGAGGTGATATGAATAAGAAAAGGGAAGAAGGAAAGGAGGGATTGGAAATGAAGGAGATGTGAGGAAGGAAATTAGGGAGGGAAGGTGAAGGAGCTAGAGATGAAAGAAAGGAGGGAGTGGAAATTAAGGAGATGTGAGGGAGGAACGGAGGGAGAGGAAATGAAGTAGATATGAGGAAGGGAGGGAGGGCAAATGAAATAGATATGAGGAAGGGAGGGAGGGCAAATGAAATAGATAGGGTGGAAGGAATAGAGGTGGCGGAAATGAAGCAGCTATGAAAAAGGAAGAGAGACAGTAGAATTAAGGAGATATAGAGGAAGGAAAGGAATGAAGTGAAATGAAGGAGATAGGGGGGAAGGAAAGGAGTGAAGTGGAATGAAGGAGATAGGGAGAAAGGAAAGGAAGGAATAGGGAGATAAACAGCGTCTGCGCGTGGGTGTTAATGTTACTGCTTTGATGTGTAACGTTATACGAATTAATATTGTTCTACACAAAGGGAGTTGCACACCTTTCACCCAGAGATTTATGAGAGGAACTCCAGGAGTCTCCTCCGTATTTCACTAATTTAAGCTGATGATGAATTTACAGCGGACGCAACCAACAACCTTTTCGTTACAACCAAACCGTCAAGTTGACAGCTATTCATTGGAGGTGTCTGATAATCATTGGAGCGTAGCACAATCCTGGTTAACAGTACTGCTCCGTGAGACCCTTCCCACGGTCACAGTGACCCTGGCCATCTACGCACAAATTTAAATATAATTATGCATGTTATTTCTCAACATGTCGCAATACCACGTCTTCGGTTAGTTCCCAGAAGGCGCGCACCTTCAACTTAAATCTGCTTATGGTGTATGTCGGCGTGAGGAAAAATAAGTTACATCAAGAAACCAGGCAACGACATGTGTATTCGTTGATAAAATGTCTCCTTTGTGCGTTCGTGCTTGCGTGCGTGCGTGCTTGCGTGCGTGCGTGCGTGTGTGCGTTTATGCTGTTTGTACGTCACTACTAGGTCCAGTGCGCCAGTCTCAACACTATTATACTTTCAAGTGATGACGAATGCCACACACTATCAAACATCATTCAGCAGCATATTTATAAAGATAGTCAGCAATCAACTCATTCTTGACAATTTAAAGTCATAATGACCTAGCCACATATTGCGTGTGTTGTCTTTATTAAAATCAAGTGCGTAGTTAATGCTTTCAGAATTAAAGTTTTTTGAGCAGAAGCAATTTTGAAATAAAACATGACCCCTGAAGTGTTAGGTCAACGCCCAATGACGAATCGGAATGCGATATATCGTTACAATCCTCATTTCGTAACCGCCTAATGACCGGTCCCCTATGTAATGCCTGGCCTGTGTAACTGGCATATCGTTAGCATTTCTTCTACTGGCAAGCGACATCAGCGAGAGAACAACCACGATGGTTAAAGCACTGATGTCTGTCTTCTTCGAGCTGTGTGCACTAATGAGCGCATCTATCGGTAAGTACACGTATATTTATTCTTGGTGCAATATCGACGAATGTTTCAAGTAATCTCAAGCGCTGGTCTGTCACACTTCGTTTTATCTAAAGAGGGATGTTAAATATATGTTTGGTTGAATCGTGGCCATTTGTATGCACATATTTAAAAAATATGTAAATGGTGTAACTGCGATACGTAACTATATGGCCTATATATATATATATATATATATATATATATATATATATATATATATATATATATATATATATATATATATATATATATATATATATATATATATATACATATACATATACATATACATATACATATACATATACATATACATATGCATATACATATACATATACATATAACTCGCTGGAACTCGAGCTTTCTCGGTTGCTGCACCAACCCTGTGGAATTCACTCCCCGACAGCGTAAACTATATAGCTTCATTTCGCCGTAATCTGAAAACCTATCTTTTCAAAATGGCCTATCCTCCTTAGCTTCTTGGCACCTCCATCCATCGGTTGCATTGTACATGGTCACGAGAATGCCTAATCCTTTGGTTTTGTTGCGCCACTGAGCTCGGATTTTTCAAGGATATTGGCGCCAAAGAAGTCTTTTTTATTATTATTATTATTATTATTTTATATATATATATATATATATATATATATATATTTATATATATATGTAGTGGTGGGATAATATAAGAGTAACACAAAGTATATATATAAATTTTGTAACTTTTATATTATCCCACCGCATAAAAACGTGAATGCCTATATTTTGTCAAAACGTAATTATTAACCGTTTAGCCAATTTAGATTTTCTGGTTTGTTATTGCGATATAAAAGTAACATATAAATATATATATATATATATATATATATATATATATATATATATATATATATATATATATATATATATATATATATATAAAGTAACACAAAGTGATATATATATATATATATATATATATACATATATATATATATACATATATATATATATATATATATATAATATAAAAATATATATAAATATATATATATATATATATATATAAGATATATATATATATATATGAGATATATATTTTATATATATATATATATATATGCATCTCATATATGTATATATATATATATATATATCATATATATATATATATATATATATATATATATATATATATATATATCATATACGTATTATAAATTTAATATTTTATTCTTTTTTCGTGTAAATTTGTAATGTGTTTTAAGCAGCTTGTCTATTTTACACATTTTATTTTCTTAGCTACATATACGTATTTAGCTCATTCAATTTGATGTAAAGCGCCCGAGAGCATTTTACGTTAAGTGGATTCAGGCAGGATATAAATTTATATTATTATTTTATGATTAACAGTGAAACGCAATGAAATTTTATAATCCATTGATTGCGCAGCGCCATCGGTCTATCACGCGGATCAGTGAAATGCGCCCCGCGTCGGGAAACGTGAAGTGCGCATGACAGACCATTTCCCGCAGACGACGTAATTGGTAAGTCCCTAACAGTAACAAGCGTGCGTTTTAACTGAAGCGAAACCACCACCTATGTTATTAGAGTAAGCGCTGACAGTGCGTATCCAACGCGAATATGTCAACGCCGGAAGATCATATAACTGTTGACTACATACTGACTGACTGAAAAACTTGCATTCCTGTGGCGGGCACTACTAGTAATATTAGCTACTACTTACTACTATTATTATTAGCTACCACGATCTGACGAGTTTACTCCGGACAGCCCAACCGGCTACTATCACTATGGCAACGAAACGTGCATGTGAGTATAGCCTACTATCGTCATGGTTGCACCTGTCATCAGCTGTTTCAATAGTTACTGGATTTTTTTTAAATTGTCCCATTTTGGGTTAATTAGTTTATTAATTATAGCTGAAAGATCACATTGTCATTGACATTGACATAATTTTAGTTCCTGGTTGGTGGAATGCAATTAAAGTGCTTAGCTTAGGCTTAGTGATTTTGGCAGGATCTCTTTAACACTTTAAGTGATTTTTTACCCCGATAAATATTGACTATTATCAACAAGGAAAAGGACGTGCTTGCAGACTAGGACACTAGATTGTGCTGTGCAGAGCCAGAGGCAGAGATGTTAATAGTTGCTAGTTCAGTTGTTGGCAGGGATCCTGGATGGTTCGGCCCATGACAGGTTCTGCCCAAGCTGACAGATTGTTCAGCCCACTTTCCTGAAAACCATGTTGCTATTGAAATGAGCTATGGTCGATTTGGCTCACACGATAGCAAATTTCTAAGCGGCAGAATTCGAATAGTCGTTTTGGCCCACATTTGATAAAAATTTTTAATTATTATTTCACACAAAAACATATAGCACATGCTAATATAATGATAATAATATATAATTATTATAGAGCAATATGCATGAGATAACAGAAAGCGCTTGACATAACAAATTTAAGGTTAGCAACCAACCAGCTATTATCGTCAAAGTTGGGAAATGTTTACAACTTGATTAGGCATCTAACAATTCTACAACTATTGAATATTTATATCGTAGTGATATTATAGCTTACATATAATATGTTTTATTTATTACAGATAATATTATCTATTAACATATTTTAGAGAATAATATTAATAGACTTAAATTCAAGGTTATCAACCGAACGGGTACTATCATCACATTTTAAATTTGTTTTTGTGTATATGTTTATACTTTGGTATATTTATCATTATCTATTTATCAAAATGCTTTTATTGATTACCGGTTTAATTTGATGATTAAGCCAACTGACTGCCTAATGTCAAGCTGGATGGTTTACCCTGGTATACTGTGTTTGATATTTTTTGCTCATATCGAATTGATTTGGATGGTGATTGGGTAACTTGGATCATTAGATCGTGTCAAAGTATGAACAGCCTCGTGTCATAGTGTATAAAGCCGGACCACTTTTGCCATTTTCTGCTGTCAAAATTAATTTAATAGTTTGTCCAATGATGTCGTAATGGATAGTACATTGATTTTTTCCGAAATAGAAATTGAATTTAAGATTGACTTTTAAGCTAAAATATAAATTTATGTCAAAAAACTAGCTACCTTTATGTTGTTGTTGTTTACAGGGGGCAGTCAGCCTACGTCTTCATCCGACAGGGTCATCCAAGTGAAGACTACAGAAGGAATTATATTGTCCCTGTGCAAATCAGATATCGTAAATGAACAGGTACATGAAATTAAAAATAATGTTCTTCACACATCCAACAATAACACTTATTCATTTGCATTAATACATGTAGGAAATTTGATTTTGTTTTTTACAAAAGTGAGAAAAATCTCCTAAAATGCTAAAAAGCGGTAAACCCAGAATGATTTAAAGTGTATGACCAGAATATGGAACATATATTTCTTATTTATTTCTAATCTTATTTGATTTTGCAGGTGGATGCAATTGTCAGCTCTTCTGGTTGTGACCTTCAGCTGAACCGCGGCAGCATCTCTGGTGCTCTCCTTAGGTCTGGAGGGAGAACACTACTGGATGAATGTAGCTCCAAAGCACCAAGTGGCATCCATCTTGGTGAGGTAGTGGTGACCTCTGGTGGACAACTGCAGTGCAAGTTTGTCATTCATGGAGCCTGCTGTTCGTGGGCCGATGGACCAGACAATTGTAAACAGGTAAGTACAGAGACACTTGATGAAATTGATACACAAATAATTTTTGTAAAGAAATGTTGTCTGTTTCTGTCGATTGTCTGTACATGAGTATAAAAATTAAAGGTATGTTTTTATATAGTGTGGTATCCGATGTCCTAACCACTACACTACCATGCTCCATATCACAGCTGTAGTAATAGTTTAATTTAACATAACAATAGCTGTTATTGTATTATTCACTTAGTGCTGCAGTACAGACAGCTCCATAGTGGAGTCTCATTATATTGAACATGTGGAGATTTCGTCATACATTTTCACATATCGGAAGTTCCTTATATCAATTAACCATGGGTACATAAAACAGCACAGGCCAAAACTGGGATCTCAGTGTTCCTTTTACGTGGAGGTTCCTTCCATCAAGAATCTTCATGGCAAGAGGTCACCGTAGATTTAACAAGATTTGCCATCCAAGCCAAAGGCCCAGGTGGCAAGTGGACAAGGAAGCCATTGGCTTATCGAGAGTCCAAAAATGTTCATATATGTGTAACCCGCCCTCCTGAGATATGTGTCAACCTTGTTTTTAAACATATTCACGCTGCTAGCAGTTATACAATCAAAATTGACCATTCCCCAAGTCTAATATTACATTCAAGCCATAAGCTACAGTGGTGATTTTTTTACTTCGTCTTCAGAAATAAAACTGAATAGAACTGGTTTTGCACCTGTATGTAATAGTAATGTGTATGTAACTTCAGTATTATTTAGTTGTTTTCATAAACATGTCACATCTCCATGCAATACTGCATGCCTATAACTGTGTGTATGATTGTTGTAGATTCTGAGAACTTTGATGGTGAACAGTTTCCAGGCAGCACACAACCAGAACCTGACGTCTGTGGCTTTCCCTGCCATAGGCACTGGCCAACGGAAGAAGATCCCTCCTCATCTTGTTGCAGCCATCATGCTGGATGAATTCCAAAAATTCAGTCGTCTGAACCGACATACCAAACTGAGAGACATCCGAGTTGTGTATCCAAACATTGATCAGATCTTATGGGTGAGTTGAGAGGATCTGACAAGAAAACTTTCTTTTCCTACACCATCAGCAATAGTGTGGAACCTCACTATTGAGGTCACCCTCAAGACGGGGCCAAAGTGACCAAAATAGTGAGGGACCATATTAGCGGAACTTAATGTCCAATTCATTACTGTTATAGAAATAATTTGGGACTTTTCTGTGAGGTGACCATAATGCCGAGGTGGATGTATTACTGAAGTGACCATAATGCCGAGGTGGCTGTATTACTGAGGTGGCTGTATTATTGAGGTGGCCATAATGGTGAGGTGGTTGTATTACTAAGGTGACCATAATGGCGAGGTGGCCGTAATGACGAGGTGGCGGTATTACTGAGGTGGCTATATTACTGAGGTGACCGTAAAGCAAGGTTCCATTGTATATGACAATCACTGTAAAATGTACAATTATTAGTAATTTGTTTTTCTGAGTTAAACATAATCAATTACTATGGCTTGGTGGGACTGAAATCACGTGATAGAATTCAGCAACCAGTTCAGACAGTTAAGTTGTCACAATTGTGAGGGAATTATCACGTTTAAGCAGGACTTTGGGTGCACCGAAAATCATAGCTGTTGTGAAATCCAAGAGCTTCTCGCTTAACTGACACACTTGGTCATCACAAAGGATGGGCACAGTACTCGGAACATTATAGATATTACAGTATTGCAGTTCTCACTTTTGAGTATTGCAATGTATGTGCAATACTGAAGAAACAATTTTCTTTTAAATTACAACTATTGAATTTTACTTAGGCCCTACTCAACATTTCAGCTACCATCCTAGAATTCAGTTCCTGGTGAAGCCTACCAACGGTAGACAAAATGTTGATTAAGTAAATCTAAGTAGTTGTGATTAAAAGAAAATTTTGTGCAATACTTTTTTAAATGTGTATTACAGTAAATTGTGGATATATGGTATTACAATACTGAAAACTAGATTAATACATGTGAAGTTATTGCAAATGAATTAATTAAAAATTATTGCAAATTAATATATATAAAGTTATCGCAAATTAATGTATGTAAAGTTATTGCAAATGAACTACCCAGGTAATGTAAACGTAAATGTTGCAAATTAATTACTATGAAATTAATAAATGTAAATTAATTAGTATAAAACATGTCATGTGTGATGTGATTAAAGTATACTGTATTATGTTTGCATGACAGAAAATAAATTGTATGTGTTGAATATGAAATAAACAATACATGTATCCTTGACTTTAGGCATTTGAAGAGGTGCTGCTTACAAGAAGTGCTGGCTTACTAGATGCATCTCAGAAATCAGGTGGCAGTGCTGGAGCGAACAATGGTAATTATCTAACTTTTTAGAGTAAATAATCTAAATTGGTTTATTTGACTAGCCATATATATAGTTTTGATTGCGATTGTGTTGTTGTAATCAGGCATTATGTCAACAAAGTAGTTTTATTCATTTGAACCGGTATTTCAGATGGCATGTTACATTTTTAATTGACAATACTTGAAGCTTCCAAAACTACGTAAAACTCATCAATTTTGAGCGAAAAGACAACGCATTCGACATATCATTGTGCACGCTATTGTGCTACTTTTGTGCAGAGTGCGCATGTTCAGAAGAACAAATGATATGACTTTCCACTTTTAGAATAAATTTTACCAAGATATTTTTCATTGTAGTTCTAAATGGTTCAGTTTGATTAACTCTTAGGTAATGACTTTTGTTTCACATTAAAATGTGCATTCTACCATGATCACCCTCATCAGCTAACTAGCTAGGTAACATTTTTCTAGTAACGTTTGCAACCACGTCTTTGAATCATGTAACCTGGAGAGTGCTGAGCTCAGTCAAGTTTATCCTTCGTCAATGTACCAGCAGTCAAGACCTTACAAGCCGTCACTTCACCCTGAGAATTGTGGATGTTTCGTCCCGTGATGAATTCGACCCACACCGAGAGATGGTTTGGCCCAGTGATTTCGGCACACGGATCGTTAGGCCCAGTTTATAGAAAACCTTGTTGGTATTGAATTCACCTACGGTCGTTTTGGCCCATAGTAAGTCTAAGAATGGTCACTTCGGTCCATGCTATATATTGTGTGAATTATGATTGCACACAGTTACATATGCACATGCTCACACACTAATATACCACTAATAATAATAATATATAATTCTTATAGAGGAATATTCATAAAATAACTGAAAGCACTTAACATAAATAATGATTCAAATTTAAGTAACTAATATGTAAAGAAAATAAAAAAAAAATTATTTGCAAAACAAAGTTGATGATATATGCAGATAATGCAGATAAAAGCATAATAAAAACTGACCTCATACTTATAATACATATATATTTTTATGTTATTTTTGACTTGCAATATATATTCTTCACGCATCTGTATGGTTTCAAGATTAATTAGAATTAATTAGTACGAAGAAGTGTTAGAATATTTTTTTCGAAAAGAATAATTTAAAGTGTAACAATTTCCAGTTAGACTACGCAAGTCGCAAATATCAAAAGTTGGTAAAATTATAGCAAATATCGAAGTTAATAAGTACTGTCGTTTCAACCCATGGACCAAAACATCCGATGCCTGACACTGAGGAGTGCCCGACAGAAGGAGCCAGTGAGCCATGGCCAATCTGGCAGTGTCTCAACTGCCTCAGGACAGAGACCTGATGCAGCATTTTATTGGAGAGAATTACAATGGGACATGTCCTCCCCAACCAGAGCCTTGGAGACCAGACAATCTGATAATTTTCAACTCCTGTGCCAGAACCTCTGTTTTGCTGTGGCAGGGAAATGTTTAGTGACACAAGAGAAAGAGACAAAGTTATAATTATTCTTGTGCTGTTATGATTATCGTGTGTGTGTTTTGTAGTCAAGCCTGCTACAACCAGTAACAGTATGATTTGTAACATGACTGTCTTCTACTTGCTTTGTCACAGTTGAAGTAATGGCTGGGTCTGGTGCCGTGAAGACGAAGGAGGGCATTGTCATAGCTTTGTGCAAGTCAGAACTAGCACACCAACAGGTAAAATAATTTAGCAGTTATTTTTTCTCCTTATGACACGCATCAATTAATCCAGCTGTTTGGTGTAATACTTCACAAGACAATTACGTGAATTATCCAAAAGTAAAGAATTTAGCAGGTTTGCTTTACGCAGCCAGTAGTGCCATTTCAATGCTGTAAAATGCTAAAAAATATTTTACTGTGGCCTAGAAAGCATTGTGCTGAAAACTGGTGAATGACAACCCCATTTGAATTATTTTATTCAACTGATTTTAATGTATCTATGTCCAGTGGTATATATGGCCTGTATTTGGCATTTATTATTGACCAGTATTTTATTTGCCTTTTTGCCATACTAGGATATTGGATGTGATCCAGTTGAGGCTTTTGGATGTAATCCAAAGAGGTTTTTATTTAAATACCCCTTTCTCTTCCAGAAAAAAAGCCAGGGAAAAATGTCAGGTGAAGAATAACTGAAAAGTGGTACCAACTGTTTAACACCAGATGGCGACACTTCAGTTGTTCCACACTAGTCAAAGTACAATAACTATGGGTCTTGCTGATTAAAAAAGGGGTGTATGCTAAGAAGGACATGTACGCTTAATAGGTCGAATATGGCATATGGAATTCTATGGCATGTTAGTCACCTCCAATATGTCACATCTTTGAATAGCTAATAAAATGCTTTAGCTTTTTCTCTGTTGAAGCTACATTGATTATCCTTGGAACAGGGCGACATTACTGCATATTATCAAGCAAGAAAACTTAATCACGTTAAGTATTATACGAAACTTGAGGATTGGAAAAATTCGCCACCAGAGACATGCTTGGGATATCCTAAAATAGCTCAACCAGTCAGTGAAATATTATTGCATCGTCTATGCATAGGGAACATTATAAACACCCTATTTATCACTATGATGATAACTCCAACCCTGATGCCAGTTGGAAATCTTGAAAGAAATGTATACTAATGCATACTTTTCTGTATATGCCATGTTTCCCTGAAGCCGTGCTGCAGGCACATACAACACAAACAATCGTCAACAAACATGCCTTTTAAATGCTACACTGGGGCGAGGTAGCATAGTGATTAGAACATCAGACTCTCAGTTAAACCTGCTTCTTCAACTGATTTTGCCTATCGCAAATCCAGTTCACTGGTGTCCAAATATGTAGTGTGTGAATAGTCTGTAACATCTGCAGTCGATTTAATAAAACTGCCTAGTTTTGTTCAAATTATCAAAAGAATTGACTTTAGTCATTAGATCTGATAAGGATCAAAATAGTGGATATCCAAAATGGTAAACACCATGTGGGTCAATGCTGGTCATGGTCGTGACCTCCATCCTCTTGCCGATCACATGACAAAGTTACGAAATTTCATCAAGAAAATTTTTATTTTTCAGTATTTCGATTTTCACTTCAGTTAATGCTTGAACAGGCATTAACTAATTTAATATTTTTGTCTGATGATTTCACAAAAGCTACATACAAAAGTTGCACAAACGAGCTAGCATGTTGCAGTGGATACTAGGTAGATTTGTTTTTTCGTTAAATTAATTGAAATGAGACTAGCAAAAAAAATTATTTGATTAAGCACCTTTAAGAGAAACGGTGTTCAAATCCTCTTGCTGCCATTTAGAATCTTGAGCAATTTCGTTCACTCCACATTGCCTCAGTTCATTCAGCTGTATAAATGGGTATGTGGCAGCTATTGTAGTTATGTGAACAAAGTCAGTGCAGCAATTGTAGCGTGGCTGAACGCTTCCCAGAGGAGTCGAGTTGGTGTTGGAATGAACACCCAGGGTGAAGTGTAAAGCACTGAGTGGTCCTACAGACTGGATAACGTGCCCTATAACAATGTTTTTACTTTCACATTTTGCAGGTAGACGCAATTATGCACACACCAGGACGTCAGCTTAATTTGAAAAATGGTCCTGTGTCTAAGTCGCTGCTCCAGATTGGCGGCCCCACACTCCAGCAGGAGTGTGCCAGGTCTGCTCCAAACGGCATCAAGTTCGGTGAAGTAATACTGACCTCTGGTGGGAACCTGCAGTGCCAGTGCGTCATTCACGGAGCTTGTTCCACCTGGAATGATGGTGAAGACACTTCTAAAGAGGTGCGGTGACACCGGTACATGGACATATACTCTGAGGACATTTCTTATCAGGACATTTGCTGACAGAATATCTCTTTATATGACGTGGTCATAAGACATTTGTTCACAGGATATTTCTAATATAGCACATGGTTGGCTTATTTGCCAACATAATATTTTCTCTCAAGACATACTTCTCTCAAGTCATTTTTTATAACATATTTGCCCACGGCCCACACGATATGCTCACATTACAAGGCAGATCCTGAAGTGATTTAAATATGTATTTTGTTTGTGCATCTCTGTAGAAAATATGCCATTCAGGCTATTTCTGAAGTGATCGAATAGGTATTACAAACATCATCTCCTGGAGCAAACATATTTGCTTAGACAACCAGTATTCCAGAGGCACACAAATGGTTGGCATTGCATTTGTCTATGCTGTCTCTATCACTGTGTGAGTAGTTCTGTTTGCTTTTTAATAGGTTTTGAGGAATTTGATGGCCAACACTTTACTGGAGGCACACAGCAAGAACTTGACGTCTGTCGCTTTCCCTGCCATAGGCACTGGTCACCGGAATTTCCCCCCTCATGTTGTCGCAGCAATTATGCTAGAGGAGGTCATCAAGTTTAGCCACCTCAACCCCGGAACCCTGCTGAAAGATGTCCGATTTGTGGTGCATCCAAAAGCTCATTTGATCATAAAAGTAAGTATATAGAATCTATTTTTAACAAGATTTGCATCCAAAACTATAAGTTCAGGGTGGCAAGTGGACAAGGAAGCCATTGGCTTATCGAGAGTACAACAATTTTTGTTATCTATGTATAGCTCATGACGCCCTTACCAGATATCTGTCAATTTAATTTTTAAACAAATTCACACTACTAGCATTAACACAGTTGTTTAACATTTTGTTCCATTCATTTATCACCCTCTGTGAGAGTGCTTTCTCATGTCCAACCTACACTGTTCCTTAACTATTTATGCTATATGTCATCAGGTTCAACTGCCTTCTTTAAGTTTGAAGAACATATTCCTATCAATATCCTCAAAACCATTCATTAGTGTGGGGCGCAGTGGTCGTGTGGTAGAGCATTGGGCTTTCAGGACCGGGGTTCAAAACCACTTGTGCCGTTTTGAAGCTTGGGCAATTTCGTTCAGCCCACTTTGCTTGTGTCTTTTGGAAGAGACAGTAAAAGCCGTTGTCCTTTTATCTGGTGTCTATGCCATGGGAACTAAAAGATCCCATGCAGAGAAATGATGGACTCACTAACTCTAGAGAAGGATACTCTTAAAAACCAGGAGGACTACATTGTAAATAAGTGTACTTTGGTGTGTTTTAATGTGCTATCCTCGGTATTACGGGATACCAAATCTTTAGCGTTGTCAAACCATTAAGTAGTTTTCATTACTAAGGTCTCTCAGTTCTGGAATCATTTTAGTTGCTCTTTGTTGTATTCTATTTTGTGTATCTATGTCCGTCTTACGATATTGTCTCCATGCTTGTATGCAATATTCCAATTGAGGCCTGACTATTGCTTTGTATATGGGTACAGTTAACTGTTTCTCCTTATATGTGATAGTTCTCCTAATTAGCGCTAGAATTTTATCACCTTTAGAATCAGCAATCTGAAAATGTTTTGTTGACTTGTGTATCACAACATTGTAAAGAAAGTTAGAAAATATTGCAGCAAAGATGCATATTTACTGCTCAGGCATTCAGTGATGCATGTTTCTTGCTCAGGCATTCAGTGATGCATGTTTCTTGTCCAGGCATTCATAGAAGCATGTTTCTGGCCCAGGCATTCAATGATGCATGTTTCTTGCTCAGGCATTTAGTGATGCATGTTTCTTGGTCAAGCATTCAGTGATGCGTGTTTCTTCTTCAGGCATTCAGTGATGCGTGTTTCTTCTTCAGGCATTCAGTGATGCGTGTTTCTTCTTCAGACATTCAGTGATGCGTGTTTCTTCTTCAGGCATTCAGTGAGGTGCTTCTGAACGACTCCTCCACCCGAGACATCATTGTAAAGACTTGTGAGGGAATTGTGTTATCATTGCACAACACAGCAATTGCTGATGAGCAGGTACAGGAGCTAGTAATTAATTGCATGTCTTTCATTTTGTTAAAGACTTTGCAAAATATTACCTAGTTTCACTGTCGGTCACCTGCTAATCGTAAGCAGATTTTGATAAATTTTTATTTTTTTAATGTGGTTAAATAAAACACACTTGAGTGGTCAACATACATGTAAGAATAAATATAATACTGCAGTTCAATCCGCTTAACAGAATCACTGATAACAAAATCAGCCGAATAGTGGAATAAAAAACATTGGCCGGGATCATTCCCTATTCCTGCTGTACTAAAATGCACCGCTTAAGTGAATCAATCGCTTAATAAAATCAAATTGCTCAGGCCAGAAGTGATTCTGTTAAGTGGAGTCTAGTTTAGCAAGAGTACGATAAAGACAACCAAAGTGTGTACGTATTGCTTCAATTTTCATCTATAATATAATATATAATCTATTATATAATATAATAATTGCTTAAATTTTGGTCTGTAATGTTGCAGGTAGACGTTCTCGTTAACACGCCCGGTCGCAAGCTTCGACTGAAACATGGTGCCCTTTCCAGTTCACTGCTCAAGATCGCAGGGAAATCACTGCAGGATGAATGCGACCAGATTGCACCCGAAGGCATCCAGTATGGTGAGATAGTGGTGACATCTGGTGGGGGACTGCAGTGTCAGGAGGTCGTACACGGAGCCTGCTGCGACTGGATTGAAGGAGCTGAGAAGTGTAAAGAGGTATCAACTTGATCGAGGCAATTTTTTTTCCTGTTCTCACATTAAACTGTAGCAATCATTGCAGAGGCCAAATGTAGCTGAATTTGGTTGAATTTGGGCTCTGATGTAGATAAATTGTTTTATGTCATGTCGATACAGATCTTCAGTATACGGTATTGTGCAGGTACCATGCATAACCGTTTTGACTTTTCCAACTCTCCCAAATACGTCTTTCAGTGTGTGGAGAGTAATCAAATCTGTAAAATATTAGAGCACAGCAGCGTAGTTGTTTGAACATCACTCTTAATAGAAAATACATGGGTTCAAATCCTCTTGCTGCCATTTTGAAACTGGTGCAGTTTCATTCACTGCAGGTTGCCTTAGTTCGCTCAACTGCATAAATGAGTACCTGGCCGTAAACCGTGGTCGAGCCTCATTATTACGCGGATTCGGATATAAGGCAGTCGGTTGCAGACTCTGATTTTTTGTCGCCAGGGGAAATGCCAAATGGGCCTGTCTTACAAGGGCATTCATGTGCCTACACTCTGATCACCACACTGATCCAATTCATATCTAGCACTTGTTTTGCGGGATGTACTCCTCGTGTTTGTCAAACCTAAATTGCTTTGGCATTTCTCAATAAACATCAGGTGAACAATGTCATTGAATGACGTGTTTGTTTTGCGCTGCCACCGGAATCAGTCACAGCCACTATCGCTGGCTTCGCTTTTGGTGATTTGTAAATTGCAATTGAGATTCACATGTACGAATCAGATGAACAGTCTTAAATGCAATTTAGTATGCAATACCAATAGAACATGCACTTCAGTGAAATGACATGCTTCCATTGCATCGTAAATCTAATAATTTTTGCGACGTGAAACCAACATGCCAAATGCCTAAACCAAGGTGCTACTGGTGCGCGAAAATACGAATTTGTCATCTGCATATGAAACAGTGAATCGATGTTAAGTGGTGTGTCGTGAATTTATGCTTCGGTCGAGATCGGTTGAAAGACGAAGTGAAGCAATTATTAGTTTTACCTATTGTTATTTTCTATGTTTAATCAGCTTTCATACTGTGTGTGTTAACTGTGTAGTATGGGAACACCTAACCCGTCTCGCATACAACGCAGTCCGAAGTCGTGGGCCCCGGCCACCGCATTATAACGAGGCTTGACTGTATACATGTTTGAATAATTTAAATGGTAATTGTAACATGGCTGAATGCGTCCAGGAGAAATCAAGCTGGTGTTGGAATAATGAATTGTTTGTTTCCTTTCATGTCGGCCACTGGGGTCGAACTCTGCCGACTCAAGCCATCTGTCTCCAAACACCTCAGTCACTCGTTGTTTACAACTCTACTGGCTCCAGTCCAACATCTTCTTTTACGCAGTCAATAAATGTATAGGTTGTTCTTCGATGACAGGCTCCTCCATGTGCTGGCTGCCCCAGAATGGTCCTCGATGCCATATATCATTGTATCTATAGCAGTGCCCTGCAAATCTCAGTCTCCTTTTCTGCATCTTGTCTGTAACTGCTCAGTCCGCTGTTCAGATCTATGTTAGTCAAAAGGTGCTGCCAGTGAATGTTGAATGCGGTTTGCAGTGTTCTTCTGTAACATCCATCTAGTTTTTTTAGTGCTTTTGTTATTGTCCATGATTCGTATTTATAGAGGAGCACAGAATAATCATTGTTTGATCTTGCATGTTAGTGTAACTGTCACTGTAATGCAACTGTAGTGTAACTGTCACTGTAATGTAACTGTAGTGTACTGTTATTGTTTATCTAGGCACCTATTAAAATTATATTAGTTTTAAGTTAAATTGGTTGTAAAAAAATAAAAAAGCAAGGTGTTATGTTTAAGGCATTTCGAATGGCCCATTGGAGTCAAACTTGTTGCAGGTCCTGAGGAACTTGATGTCTAATACCTTCCTGGAAGCACACAGCAAGAACTTCTCATCCGTGGCATTCCCATCCATGGGGACTGGCCAAAGGAATTTCCCTCCACATTTTGTTGCTACAATCATGCTGGAGGAACTCCTCAAGTTCAGTCGTCTCTACCCACAAACATCACTGAGGGATGTGCGATTTGTAGTCTATCCAAAAGATTTTGAAACTGTGCAGGTATGTCCGCCTGTCCGTCTGTAAAATTATATATAGGGTCTATATAAATTACAGTGGCATGTTCAGAATTGATTGTAAGGACGCAGGTGGTTTGTCTGCATAATTGAGAAGCAGTCATAAATCTACGCAGTGCAAAAACAAGATTGCTAATTTTTAATATAATTTATATGTCCACAGTCTCACCTGTTATGTGATGTTGCCAAGAAAGTATTTCATCAAGGTATGTTATGCCTGTGTACAAATTCTCTAATATAGTTACTATGAGGACACATGCTGGACCATGATTTCTATAAACTAACATTTTTTCAGCATTGTGTGATGTTGTTACGCCTGGAATGAACAGATGTGTTTATCTGATTTAGGCATTTGAGGAACTGCTACTGAGCTGCTGCTCGGGCTTGCAAGAAATGTTTCATGCACATCCGATTACACCAGACGAAGGTGCCAGTCGTAAAGCTGTCGAAGGTATTCACATTTTTCATCAACTGTCTGGTACTTTACTACTTGTAGCCAATAGTGTCTCCTTACGGTGTAGCAGAATTAGAAGTAAAAGTGGAGTGAAAGTTTATTCAACAACAACATAATACAAGTGCATAGTATGGTATGCTGCTGCTGCTGAAGGGACATAGCTGAAGTCATACGACTTATAAGGTGCTATGTCCTTCTCAAACTAAATAAATGTAATATAAGTAAAACATTAAATACAAAATAACATTCACAATTCACGTATAAACTTATTACAGTGGTGCTTGAGCTAATTATAAATTAACTAATTGACATAACTTTCATATTGTTTTACTCGTAAAATCATGTTATATACCAGGCGGGTAGTATGAATGAATGAACGATTACTGTTCCTGTGATAAAAATAGTCTGGGGACATCATATAGTTGCAATCAGTCCACCAGTTGTCTACACCATCTCTTTAAGCCTCGCAAGGTCTCTGCCTGATTGCAGATTTTTATTTTTAATGAACCACATTTCTTATAATGCAATTTGAGCATTATCTGTTTATTTTGAAGGTTTCTTACAAAATCCTACGACAACATTATTTCTATTTGGGGTGGGCCAATTTGTTTCACTTTCAAGAATATTAAAAAAGAAAATTTTGCATTCTGATTGAGCTTGACCAGATGTATACCATAAGATAATTGTAATAACAGACCAAACTGAAACAGTCTTCCAAAGTTCATTAAAATTGTTATGTGCATTGTCATGATTACAGGGACTGTGAATACAATTGACCAAATAATAATGAGTTTTTGTTTTAGGTAATTTGCAGCTGCCTAGCAACTGGACCCCAATGACCAGTTCAGATTATGTTAAACTGGTAGACGTGGCGCCAAGTAGCAGTGAGTACCGGGAGGTGACTACTTTGATGATGAGTACTGCAGCTGGCAACGTCAAGCGCATCCACAAAGTGAGTGCAACAATTAATTATTGCTTTAAGCATCACAGTTTGTACATACCAGGTACCTGTGAAATAATATAATAAACATAATAAACTGACTTCTTTGGCACCAATATTCTCGGAAAATCCAAGCTCAGTGGCACAACAAAACCAAAGGATTAGGCATTCTCGTTATAATAATAGTTAGTGTTTTACTCCAACTCTGTTCAGATGTGTTCTGTTTGCTGCAGAAAACATTTAGTTATCATCTGAATTTTTTGTATATGCATAAACATTGTTTTATACTTGAGTTCTGGCGTGAACACGTATGCATTGGTTCAAATTAAGATGCACCATAGGCTCCTGTAATTTTTTTTAACACTTCACAAATTTGTTTTATTTGCCGGTTATTTCGTCAGTCAACTTTAGTTCATAGTATGTAAACCAATACCATCTGCATGTTTACCCTTATTCGTTATGGTTTTTTCCCAGATTAGTCTATTTGTATGTTTGCTATATCATTTGCTTTATTATATTTGAACTATGTACTACATTATGTACCAAATAATATGTACATTAGAACATAATTTTATCCAACAGTTAAGATTCTTTATAAATAATAGTTGTTGCTGTTGTTGTTATTATTTTAGATTGAGAGAATTCAGAATCCAAGCCTTTACCTCAAATACCTGGTGCACAAAGAATCGGTGAAGAAACGTTGTGGTGAATCAGCCACCATTGAACGGAGCCTATGGCATGGTACAAGTGCAGATACCGTGAGCGGTATCAACACTAATGGCTTCAACCGCAGCTATTGCGGCAAGAATGGTTTGTATATGTCCTCTAATATTTAGTTTTCTCCTGACTCATAAAGGAACCACACAATATCCTAGCTATAGGTGAGTCTTTACCACTCATTATGTTGGTATTACAGTCTGGCTCATTGAAATAAGACCATCACAACTTAACAATGTTAGTGTCCAGTTATGAATCATGTACATGTTTTGTGCATTTTCGTTAACAATTTATCATTAGTTGATGCACCGACAGTAGTGCCAGTTTGTGCTTGCAAGCTTTTACGATGAGAAAGCTTTTAAAATACCGAAGATGTAGAAAAAAAATGGATTAACAGCATCAAGCATTGTACAGATGGTGGACCTAAGTAGGTAGAGAGATTGCAAGGAGACGCCAACGACCTAACTGAGGTTCTGGCTACACATCAAGCTTTTGTGGCTACACGTCATCATCAAGCTTTTGTGGCTACACATCACCAAGCTTTTGTAGCTACACGTCATCATCAAGCTTTTATGGCAACACGTCAACATCAAGCTTTTGTGGCTACACATCATCAAGCTTTTAAAAGCTTACTCGTCATAAAAAACTTACTAATTTGTTTCTGAAAAAACCGGTAGCGGTCTTATTTCAACGAGCAAGACTATGTAGTGTCAAAGGCATGGAGCATGGTGTGTGGTTATTGTGGTATAAACAAGACTGATGACGAAATGTGTGGAAATTAAGAGTTTTGGGTTTAAGGCTGTTTTAGTGAATGGGTGCAACAGCCAATCAAAATATAATTATTGTGGTGACGGCAGTCTTCAACTTCAAATGACAGTGTCATCTAATTATTTTGTTTTATTTTAGCATAACAAAATTTGTTTTGTTTCAATTTACAGGCACTGCCTATGGCCAAGGTGTCTACTTTGCCACAAATTCGAGCTACTCGTGTGGATATGCTAGACCAAGTGGTGATGGCAAAAAGCAAATGTACCTTGTGCTTGTTTTGACTGGTGACTACACGACAGGTTCCAGTGCTTATCGGGTAACACCTGACAATCCTGCAAGGCCAGGTTTCAAGTTTGACTCGGTTGTTGACGATGTTTCAAACCCACAAATGTTTGTCATATTCTTAGATAACCAGGCATATCCAAAGTACTTGATAACGTTTGATTGAACTAATATGAACCTTTCGACGAACTTCCATTGAATTTGCTGTGATAGTGTTGTATGCACAGAACATAAGTGAAAATAATATATATATATATATATATATATTTATCATTTTTTAAGTTGCAAGGGAAATGAAGAGTTCTCAGAATTATGGTATATAATATAACAACAGTCAAACTTCTACGCTCTGTAACTGCGTACATGATTTAGATTTTTATGTATATATATATATATATATATATATCTAAGCTTTGTAACTGCACACATTCTCTGTAACTGCACACACGATTTAGATTTTTATATATATGCAGTGTACGTGATTGTGCTTGCTTGTATGCACACATGCATTGAATTTTATTAGTTATATGCTTTAGACACACAGAAAAATATTTGAACTGTATATGACACATTTATTGTTATTCTCTTAGGTCTTAGATGTTGTTTGGATATGTGGTGCTTTCAGAAATCACACAGAATTAAATTTCCAGAAAAGATTGTTATATGCTGGTTGCTCAGTGTCTAGATATTCTATGAAGTGCCATATTACCAGTACCAACGTTACAGCCAAATGATATCGTGTCAAACATGTCATAGCAATTTTATCTGTGTGCACTGATGGCCATGTTTATGATTTGTTTATGACATGCTACTCTTACAAATATTACTTTTATAATAAAACAGTGTAAACTTTTATTTCCCTGAGCGTGTTCTATAGTTTCACATTGACATTGTTAAGCCCTATGCTTTCTTAAACGGTGTGATAGAGGGGTTTGTCCTGGCCCTTATCTCATTGGGACATTATTTTGTATACGTCACACAAAAGGCCAACCATGCTACCCAGGAAGTAGGCCTGAGTGAGAACTAGTGGGTAAGGACATAAGCCCTCACCTTTTCAGAGAGGGTAGAACAAAACCACTCACCTAGCTACTGGCTTCAACATGATTACATTAATTGTACGTGGCTTCTTTTATCAATTGAGTAGCGTACGTTTCAAAACAAGCTGACTTTCTTTGAAATGGCTTCTATGAGTGGACTCGAGTGGATGTATGAAACTGGTTGTAGAGTAATTGCGATTTCCAATGCCTGTTTGACTGGGGTACTCGTTTGAACGTTACTAATTGCATTTCATAGACACTTACCACAGGTGAGTACACATTTCGTTCTATGATAATATGACTAGACCTCACTACAACATAAATTATATTATGCAATATAATAAATGTTTATTTCCGACAAACAGTCCATATATATATATATATATAATAATATTATATATGATACAAGTAAAAATTTACTTCACGATTAAAGGCTCGGATTAAAATTACAGCGGTTCATGTATGCGAGGAACAGCTGTCGTCTATCGTAGATAGATTGTCGAATAACCGCACGGCATTTGACCAAAAAGTAATTGTGTGCTACGTTCGGAAGGTGGCAGCTCGTTACGGTCTCCACCAAAGGATCTAGTCTCTGTTGTTCTAACTCATTCAGCAGGTGGCACCACGTTACGGTCTCCACTAGACATTCCCGCCATCTTTAGTAAAATTTCTGTGTATCATCATCTCGCCGTCAGTTTCAGGGATCGTGCCTCGGTTACACTTACTGGTGTGTTACAGACGACTGTAGGGCACAGTCATTTTAGATATGTGTAATTTAAAAAAAATCATCATCTGACATGACTGCTTTTGAGCAGGCACATTGGCAAGTTTGCTGGTAGAACATGTTGAAAGTGTAACTTGATTTTTAGATGATTTCAATAGGCGGAAGGATTGTTGGCGATTTTTCGCCACAATGCACTTGTGCGTAGTAATTCATGCGAAAATTACGGATATGACACGTTTAGGCATTTTAAATGGGTTAGAACTTGACTTTGACTAAACTTGATCAGCATATCAACGAGATGATGGCAACGACAGGTAAGAAGTTTAAGAATTTTGGATGGTTCCGTTTTCTTTAAAAAAAACTAACATGATCGCCAATGGGAAACGTAACAGTAGGCTGAAGCTGCTGGACCCTTCACGTGTATCATTTTGGGGGTCTCAAGACCCCTTAGGCCACGGAGGGGGGTTTAGACCCCCTGTGTCAGTGGCAAGTATTACGGTAAAGGACAAAGTATATAGGCCTACACCGGAACTAATGTCAATGTAAAGACTGAAGTATTCGAAGGACGCTGATATTAACCCTTATGCAAGTAGAACGACACATGTGTTGCCTTTAATATGCCCTTTCATTCTCACACACCTTAAATTCAAGCAATGCACTAAACAATTTGAAATGCGATAACATAGATTTTCACTGAAATTCTACAATGTGACAAATGTCTATCATGACTTAAATTAAAAACAACGATTGCTTGAAATCATATTATATTACATATTGTGGTAAATTTCCACAACACTGAATTCATTAGAAAATCAGTTAACCAATAATTCCAAACAATACTCTGTTCAACAGGCCTGCCTCCATTATGCATATTTACCCCGCGATTATCGGTTTCGACGTGACGTCACTGATGACAAGGAAGTGCTACGGTATTGGGACTTGCTATTCATTCACCGTACTGTTGACAGGGATAGCGCAGTTGTTTAGAAGCGATCGTCAGAATGGTTTAGCGTGCGACATTCGATTGTAATGAAAACAGTAGTAAGAACATGTATATGGTTTAAGTTCCCTGCGGAGCCAACTTTGTTTTAAAAACTTCAAACCGACGAAGCACTACCGGCTTTGCCCGCTTCGAGAAAACTTGCTTCGGCTGCGATCCGAACCAGAGAAGATGACAGCCCTGCATTATACTGGTGCTAAAATCAAATTGAAAGAAGATGTTGTGCCAGCTAGCATTATTCCCAGTAAGCCTAGTGGAAGTTGTGTTGCTGCCATCAATCCGTAGAACACAGACAGCGACACGGCGTCGACTACCACGGTCCACCTCGGATCGAAGCGAGCTGACCCCGATCTGTCCAAGCATCAGAGGAAATTCTTCCCATAAATTTGCTCAATTAAATCAAACACAAAGCAACGTCAGTGATAAGCGATTATTGTATTGTGCATACAACGAAGCCACCTGCATAATGGTCTTTGATATGTATAGTGCTTTTTATCAGATTATTCTGAACGTGCTCACTGTGCGAAACAAACAAAGCATATTGTACTTCAACAGTATCTAGTTAAACTTGGCATCTTTCGATGACACGTACAGGAATAACAAACCCTTAAAGTGAAACATCAGTCACCGAAATCACCAAGCCGAAATAACATCGGCCGAATTCACCTCACATCCAGGCCATTATAAAGTGACCGTATTCATGCACATGGCAGTTGGGCCGAATTCACCTAGGGCCGAAATCCCCACCACCCGTTTGCACTACTCCTGCTATTGCGATGTTTAATTTCTGACTTAATCATGAAAACGACCACATAGAGCCGCCTCATACAAACACACAAAAGGTAGCTATGTCTTCTATGCCTTGTTCCGCGAAGCCAGGCAAAGGAGATGGCAAGTTTTTGTTGTTGTAAATTGGGATCACTATGTTGTAAATTGGTATCACCAAGTCGAAGTAAGAGTAATGTTTTGATAAGGTCATATGTACATGCGTATGGCAAGTACATGAGGACACGTGTGGCGGTTTCATGGTTAACTCAGACAGTAAATAACATCGAAGTCAAAGGTTACTGGCGCCGCTAAACTACTCTGAAAGAGCCGAATTCGAAGATGATTCTGCGGTAGGCCTTATCACTTACTACTAGCGGTTCGAAATCGTTACATTTTACTTTTTATTGTGGAAATTGACACCGCCATCACTAGTCGTAATAACGCGAGTGTAACTATCATGAAGTATTTTAGCTAATGTCTTTTTGTTATCCCCTTTAACAAGGTGTTTATATTCCTATCACAAAGCAGCTTTTAATCCGTGAAACACAAATCCACAGGATTTCTAGTTTTGTAGAAACATAATGATTTTTACAAACCAAGAAGGTATATATATTTTTTAAAGTTTTTATAACCCAAATGTGCAGGCTTAGGAATTTCGGAACATTTTCCTAGTTTTTAACCAGTGGTCTTAATTAGGGGGTGGTCAACATTTAAAATGGAAGTTGTAACGGTGGAATTTGTTCTATGCAATCGTAAGTATAATCACGAAGCATACAAATCTGCCGCTGGACATATGCAGCAATCTTAAATGCCTATGAATTTATTGCAGTTTGTCACAGTAGAGGCATGAAGCGCTGACGAAGCGCATGAATGGGTAGCCTCGATTACCCAGGCACCGCGCTGTGGCGCCACCGTTTGTCGTACACATCATCATCTCGGCGGATTCACGATTCATCTCGGCGGATAAGCGAGACTAATGAATGAAACGTTATACTGTTTATATTACGATAATAAAGGCCCATTACGTGTCGGGGGTAAATATAAAATGATGCAAAAGTTACAAATGCTGGCCGAGTTATTTAACTTGACTTTCTTGGACATGCGTAGCTGTGTGGTCGACATCATTGAAATGCTTGTCGATGTTAGTTTTGATAACAACTGCACCTGGGAAGTGATCTCTCAGACTAGAATTAGTCTAGGGTGGGCAAGGAGTTGTATGCGGGAAAGAATCTAAATATCGTGTATGTGTTATGAATGATTTAGTTCGTTAGCTTAGGTACAGTACACAACCAAAGTTCCTGTGGCGGTGTAAGAAGTCCACCCACGTGTGTGTTTCACACACTGCCCACATCCGACACATGTCTATCATTTCTATAATCATATTAGCCTATTAAGTATTGTAAGTATTTACTTTTTTGTCTCAGTTTCCTGTGGCTGTTGTACATGCTCATACTTTGGTAAGGACGATTTGTATAATTATGAAGCTCAAATTGTAATGTGAATAGCTTACCGCGTGTTTTGCTTCTGCTGCAATCTTATTGTGATCAGATGGACCCGATGATATGTAGCTCCATCGGCCAATCTCGAAATTCTTATTTTAGAGTTTTATGGCTAGATAGAGGGGTAGCAATTTTGTGCGCGTTTAATTTATATAACAATACGATCCTGCAATGTTGGAGGTATACACGCGCGCACGCACGCACGCACGCACGCACGCACGCACGCACGCACATTACCAATACTATATATTTTGTGTGATAAAACGAAAACATGTTAAACCATGAAATATATTTTATATCTATGCATATCTAGTCAATAATAAAACAAGGAGAGAGCTTTCACCGTCAGTGGGTGGCAACCTTTATTTATTTATCAGAAGCAACCAAAACCAGTCCAATAGCAAAGTGCATCATAAGCAATACCAACTAATGGTCACTACGAGATCTGAATAATATTGGCAAGGCTGGATATTTGTTACGCGATGCAAAATCGCGCAATCGATGGCAGAACCTTTTTGACTATTCAAAATTATAATTATAATTAATCCTGGCAACTTCAAATGAAAACAGCGGCATAAATAGTAGTCCAAAAAAGTTAAATATTTTGTTTAAACCTGGAGTATGCCTGAAACAAGGAATTTCATTTCACACCCATGAGATGGGTCCACTACGATTGATAAACTATTCTGATACTAGTTTTCTGATTACAATGAACACATTGTACAACGTCATCATCATAACGTAAGACATTACAGTACATCTAGAGTGTGAAAGATACATATGTGGTTACTGTGGTATGATATGACAAAATATACATTGATGTAGTAAAACGGCACAAAAGTGCTTAAACTACGTAAGACAAATAAAATGCAGTTTCATGGGTAATCTATATATGTTACCTAATACAATAGTAACTTCTTACTAAAACAGAGCATTTGCATTTTATTGAACATGGAAATTTTATCAGTTAATATCGGATGTTTTAAAATAAATGTTTTTGTAACTTAATATTATTTTCGCATTGTGACATTGTATCACTTCCAGAATTGTTCAAATGTTTGGAATATTCGACAGTACATGATGTTCAGGCAAGTTTTCATACTATTATAATGTGTTTACCAGTATGTATGTATGTATGTATGTATGTATGTATGTATGTATGTATGTATGTATGTATATATATATATATATATATATATATATATATATATATATATATATATATATATATATATATATATATATATATATATATATATATATATATATATATATAATGCTTGCGTGCGTGTCAAGGTTTTTGTACTGTTATTGGTGTTCGTTTAGACATACGTTGCATTTGTTAAGATAATGCACACAATTATACTTTCTGTGACTACTACCACCACCACTATGATGTAACTAATACATGACAAAACAGTGGCACACAAACGGCAAAGTGTTTCTGAGTAATAAACAACCGATTTTTATCTAATCACAAATATTTAGATTTACTTACTCAACGTTTCGACTACCTTCAGCATCCTTCATTGGGAACTGAATTCTAGGACACCTATATATTCTTTAGCTCACCAGTTGGCATGGTAAGCAAGCCGTCTCATACGTGTTTGAGCCGGTATCCCCCTCATATCGATTCATGATTGGTGTCGTCTTTCTGATCCTTAACAATTGTGGCCCCTTTCTGTGTATAACTCCTTTTTTTGCTCCCCCAGTCAATGATGCAACTGTTTCGGCATGTGACTGCAGTCTTACACTCTACCGCCGCCTTCTCTCTGTTTTGTTCACGGGTAAACCGTCCGGTTGTGCTCAACCGCGCGAAGGACGTCGTGTCTTGCCAACTAGCATTGTAAATTTGCACAGCCATTTCTTTGCTAACCTGCAACTGTAGTGCTCAATTGAGCTCAGTCATGTTGCACCTAATGCATACCATGCCCACTGTCAATAATGCAAATCCTTTAATTAATATAGCTGATTGCTTAAGTAAAGCTAAAGGAATCACTCGAGATGTAGTGCTTATGAAGGATACAACTCGAAAAGCAACTCTTCAACAAAATCCAGAAACACAACCTACAAATTTTGTTTTGGGCACATCACAAGACAGGAAGGAGTTCAGCAGAATATATTGGAGGGAATGGTAAAAGAGGCAGGGCGAAAAGACGAAAAATCATATGGACAGATAACATCAAGGCGTGGACGGGAAAAGGTCTCAAGTGGTTTACTCCAAACAGCCCAAACTTGGGCTAACGCAGGAGTTTGTGGTGGACTGTGCGCATGCGCTGTGGGTGGTACATTCGATTAGAAGACTAGTATCATTAATGTTGCTGAAATGGTTTTTATCTGATAGTTTTATTTATTTTATGTATAGGATAGTAGTTAGTGGAAGTTTCTGATACACACTTATCGCTGCATCAAAACATCAAAGGCAAAACACCCTAATAACGCCCACCGCTAATGAGTGCGCGCAGCCAATCAGAGCGCCCCCCTGACGGTTGTAGGAACACCACAAACCATACGCAGCGCCCCCTAGCGACTGTAGGAGGTGTGCAGTCGGAGCACGAGCGGTGGTTACTAAAAATAGACATTGGGAAAAACCCACATATCGCTGACGTGGCGTTTAATTTTTATTTTTATTCTAAATTCAATGAAAACCTAGGGAAAACTCCACATATCTCTGACGTGGCGGTTATTGAGTACGGTATCAAAGAATAAGAGAGCTAATCAATCAGGGTTCAGTACGTTAGCGGTGAATGGTGTAAAGAGCTGCGATTCGTCGGTTATAGTTTCATAAAAGTTATGCGTGTGAGTTTCATAAAAATCGTGGATGATTAATGAAGTAAGGAGGATGAATGGCTCGTGTGTCCATCTGGTGGGAGATGGGTAGATGCTCGCAGGGCATACCGCTGACGTTGCGGTTAGGGTATATGCTCCCGTTTCGTGGAATGCAGTGGGCTACATACCATGTTAGGAATGTGGTCGTGTTGTATTCCGTAATATGACACCGCTCTGCCGCGTTCCCGAAAGGACGCATTAAGGCGATACTAACAGCTGACTAGTGGATTTTGGTACTCGGGAAATGCGCGTTTTAAATAACCTGGCTATATGTAGTCATATTAGCGCTGTAGTTAAAGCGCTGGTTCGCCCACTGGATGTATGCAAGTCTGAACACGTTGAAAGATAAGCCCGTCATTTGCACAATGCTATGCAGTAATTTATTCGATGCCGTGTTCCGTGGCGGCGGCGGTACGGAAAAAGCCTAACCCCAACCTCTTGTCGGTTGAATAACCCTAGACAGACTGCATCGAGACAGTGCTGTTTGAACAATCCTACCAGCTTTTTAGCGGCGACGGTACGGAAAAAGGTGTAACCCCAACCTCTTGTCGGTTGAATAACCCTAGATAGCCTGCAAGAAGGTGTAACCAATATCAAAAAAGACAAGACGAGTGGAAGCGCACAAGCCAAAGTCCATCAACAACGACTGATCAATGTCAAAAAAGATAAAACGAGTGGCAGCACACAAGCCAAAGTCCACTAATAGCGACTGACCAATGTCAAAAAAAAATAAAACGAGAGGGAGCGCACAAGTCAAAGAATTCAAAGTCCAGCGACTGACCAATGTCAAAAAAGACAAGACGAGTGGGAGCGCACAAGTCACCTACCTGACACTTACAGTGTTCATTGTCACCTCACTAACCATTACAGGCCAATATTAACTGCGTATGTAACGCTTTTTACCAAGTATGCAATGCATTCAGCTATGTAGTAACGCGTTTAGCTACGTATGTCCGCCTGTCTGTTCGCTATCTTCATTTCCGTCCACTACCATCTTCGTATACAGTCCTGTATAGTCACCCCATGCACCAGAATATCCTTTCATTACTGGTCAGTTCACCCCATCCACAATTGCCCTTCGTAGTATCTTCAAACATTTTATTTACCGCCCATCTCTCCTTTCATTCATCCCCTCCCACTACCCCCTACATTGACCGCCGTTCGTCTACCTCTGCAAGAATATTCATCCATTACTGGCCACCTGCATCTCCATCCACATCCGTTCGTTGACTCTTCATCCATCAATGCCCTCCACCCCCAATCTTCACATACGTCTGACTGCAAGAAGTGGCGAAATAACGATTTAGCAAAACAACCTTTTCCTTTAACTGTGTGACATTTTTGGTGTCTTTTTTTAACTACGTATGCGTTTTTGTCACATATGTAAAGCTGTTTGCCAAGGATGTAACACATTCACTATGCAACGCGTTTAGCAGTTCTTCCCGTAAAATACACGGTCAACTTAATTAGGTCAAATCTCAACTTAATTAAGGCAAATGATTATAATGTATATAACACTTGGTATTACTCATTATCTACTCTGTCTACATACTTGATTTTATTACTGTACATACTGCATGGTTGAATGTGATTTCAAGTATTATAATTATATTATTATTATTATTATGTCAAATGAACTAGGTCAAATGGCAACATTAATTAGGTCAAATATCATATGATTTGAAGTCAAAACACAAACGTTTCGAAATATAATGGAGCGTTTAGGGTGGCGCCCTCGTATCCGTTTCGCTACCCCCTAAACCTAACCCTACCCTAACCCAACCCCTCCTATCGCTATCCTCGAGTTCTAACCATACCCTAACCCTGACCCCTTCCTAGCGAAACGGACGTTGGAGCCTGCATCAGACACTGACAGCTATTGCGTCATGGGGAACCGTGTCTACTGCAAGGCATGTGCTTTTCCTGCAGCTAGATTTTTACTTCCCATTACGTAAGCGACTTCTTGACGACTGCACTCTCGTCCGGCGTTTTTATCTCGCTCCAGGAGTAACCCTTGTGCAAACTGGATCTTTTGAAATTAATGAGCAGTGACGTTTTTTCTATACCAGCTATCATGTACTTAGTAACAATGTATCAAATGTCATTAACTAACCAAATTACGGACACATATGAATGTAGGGGCAATGTATGGAGTTGCTCTTAGGGACAGTCAGACGGAGGTAAATGGTGGAAGTGGTGACCAGTAATGGAAAAAAAGGTCAACGGATGGTACATGCTGTGGAGACAGCGCTGTGTATGCCATTGGAAGAATAGCTAAACGCGTTACTACATAGTGAATGTGTTACACACTTATAAAACAGCGTTACATGTGTGACAAACCGAATTAGCTAAGATTGGTAAAATGTCACGCAGTTAAATAAAAATACACAAAAATGTCACAACAAAAGAAAATAACAGGTCACGCAGTTAAAGAAAATGACTGCGAAATGTCTCGCAGTTAAAGAAAATACCAATTGTCTCATCGTGTGTGTCTACCGGCGGGAGTATACACATTTTAAAAGCATGCAACAATGTTTCCATTCACGAGACTACCAATGAAACACGAATACTAAAATAGTTGCTGATGTCATTGCAGTCGTTGCGCATTCTTTTTTATTTTTTCTTTCATACACCCAGTCAAGAAAATTACAGCCTAATTTAATCTCTTTGACAAATTCGCAATTAACTCTGAATTAAGTGCTCGCTTAACAGTAGGTATTGCAGGATAGTTCACAGTCGTGTTACCCAGGTGTCTAAAAAGGCCTGCAGTAACTATTCCAGTCACTAGCCTGAGAACACATCCTAGAGTATCGTAGCACTAACAAGACAACTTGGTTCACCAAAGGTTTAAAACGTGCTGGGGTCAAGAAAAAGAGGCTGTATACAGCATTTGTTATATCTATATATTCTGAATCTGCGCATATGTACAAAACTTACAAAAGCAAATTAACAATTATATTAAGACCCACTAAAACAGCACTACAGAAAAACAATGTTAAAGGTACCTGGAATTGGATTTAATTTTTTGTTGTTGGTACAAATGGTGGTCCAAATCTAGCAAAACATATTTCATTGTCTGATAAGTATGTGTATATTTAATGCAATCAACGAAGAGCATGCAAAAATACAAATACAACATGTGATAAACTAATATTTAGGTTTCAAGAATGGTGTGTGTAGTAGCTAAAAGGTTGATTCCATAGATACAGTAGAACCAGTTACAAAAAAGCACCCGTTGGAAACAGCCACCCCTTAAACCCCGTGTTTTTGTCAGATCTACACATTTGTACATCTCACCAGCCTCTGTAATCAGATCAGTTTATCTTGGTCACATGGGTGGCCTATTTAGAAGACTCTAATATGTATGTAGTTTTTTTCATCATCCATTTTTTTTTATGTTATTAAAGCATTTCGCCAGTTTTCAGTTGAGGGTATTGGAATATAAAAAAATATATGGTTATGTATTTATATGATAATACAATTAAAATAAATATGATATGAACTGGATGAAGCTGATATACCCTGCTATATTTATATTATACATGGATCCCAAGTTCACGGATGTTTGTGTATGAAATATACAGAAACAATATGCGATACCAGGCCACTTTGGAAGTAGAATATAATACACAACATATGCAAGCACACACACACACACACACACACACACACACACACACACACACACACACACACACACACACACACACACACACACACACACACACACACACACACACACACACACACACACACACACACACACACACACACACACACACACACACACACACACACACACACACACACACACACACACACACACACACACACACACACACACACACACACACACACACACACACACACACACACACACACACACACACACACACACACACACACACACACACACACACACACACACACACACACACACACACACACACACACACACACACACACACACACACACACACACACACACACACACACACACACACACACACACACACACACACACACACACACACACACACACACACACACACACACACACAACACAGGATAATTTAACAATAGTGTTGTTGAGATTTTTGTTTAGATTGCTCAAAGTGTACAGTAGAAAAATATCTACGAAAAAGCCTTTCATATGTTTATATTGTAGGTTAGCGATGTTAAACATTTGCTGTCATAGCATCATTACTTCAATACCGCAGGAAACCTAAGAACGATTTTATTTTCCAACAAATATTCACATAACTGCTTGATTATTTTTAACCAAACATGCCATAACTTTCTAAGAAAAATTTAAAATTGTGTCAGTTTTAACAGGATGTCGGTTAAATTCCAGACTTGTCAACATTTATTGTTTGGGTGACTGCTTTTATACTTCTAGTTGATAAGATACAAGGTGAACGGTTTAATTTCGATACGCCACCATAAAAGGGTATCATATGACCAGATACCCGGTGCGGCAATCTTTTATACATTCAATAAAAATGGTACAGCAAAAATGACACATGGTTTAGAAAATGGTAGAGAAATGTCATACAGTTTAAAAATTACAGACACAGGGCTAACGCCATGATGTTATGACGCTCGTATATCCAGTTAGCAAATTAAAGTGTACCACAATTAACTAAGATTAGTCATACAATGCAAGTGTACCAAAACAAACATAAACTATAGATGCAGTTCTTACAACGATGCAGGTTGTTACATCGATCGTAACAGCGCTAGCCGCACCCCGTTCGTTGCTAAGGCAACCGGAGTCCACAGTCCACGGTCCACTCGTTCGTCTATACTGATGTACTTACCTCGCCCAGTGTTTTAAAATAGCTCTCTGCTATAGCGCGCCCCGATAGGCGTGGTATTACAATAATAATTCATAATCATATTATGTAATACTTGTAGTGATTTTGTTTATATTACTATATTCTGACGATTATGTTCATAATTAATTGTTTTGTACTTCTTGCATTGTTTGGTTAGTTATAACAAATATATTATAATCATACGCAGAGTTTGTTCTTTTCTTCACAGAACCTAGCTTAGATAGATTTAAGTGCAAATGACCGGCTTATCGTTAAACTTGTTCAGACTTGCATACGTCCAGTGCGCAAACCAACGCTTTAACAACAATACTAATATCACTACAGAAAACCGTGTTATTTATCACGCGCATTTCCTGAGTACCTTAGCATACAGGTGAATGTGGTAAATACTTAGTTTCAATGCGTTAACATGCAACTAAATGCGATAAATACTTAGTTAAAAAGCGTTACCATACAGCTAAATGTGGTAATTCCTTAGTTAAACAGCAGTAACATACAGCTAAATATGGTAATTTCTTAGCTAAAAACGTTAACACGCAGCTAAATGCGGTAATTACTTAGCTTAAAAGCGTTAACATACAACTAAATGTGGTAATTATTTAGGTAAAAGCGCTAACATACAGCTAAATGTGGTCATTTATTAGCTAAACAGTTTTAACATATGTGGTAATTACTTAACTTAAAAGCGTTAACTTGCAACTAAATATGGTACTTACTTAGCTAAAAATGCTAATTACTTAGCTAAAAGTTGTATTTGCTTAGCTTAAAACCGTTAACATGCAGGTAAATATGGTAAATAATTAGCGTAAAATCGCTAACATACAGCTAAATGTGGTAATTTCTTAGCTTAAAAGCGTTAACCTACAGCTAAATGCGGTATTTACTTAGCTAAACTCATTAACATGTAGCTGCATTTGGTACTTACTTAGCTTAAAAGCGTTAACGTACAACTAAAAGTGATATTTACTTTGCGAAAACAAACTTAACATAGAATGTGGTATATACTTAGCTAAATAGCGTTAACATACAATTAAAAGTGATACTTAATATGCTAAAAGCGTTAGCACACAGACAAGCGTGGCAATTACGTAGCTAAACTGTGGTAAGATACAAATAAAAGTGACATTTACTTAACATGTTAACAGGCAGATAAATGTGGTAAACACTTAGCTTAAAAGCATTACATACGTAACTAAGGGTGACATAATACATATAAAAGCGGTATTTTCTTAGACAAATCGGTACTCTTTCTCATTACTCGTGCTATGTATGATTCATACGATAACCAATACCCTAAATATGTTAGATGTACGCATACAGGTCAACTCGTTGATGCATACACAGCTGTTTTTATTATTTATGCAGATAGGACGTCACGTGGTCTACTCTTCTTAGAGAAACGACAAAAATAACAATAATGAAACCCGATTTTCATCATAGCTGGCATCGAATAAATTACTGCATAGCATTGTGCAAATGACGGGCTTATCTTTCAACGTGTTCAGACTTGCATACATCCAGTGGGCGAACCAGCGCTTTAACTACAGCGCTAATATGACTACATATAGCCAGGTTATTTAAAACGCGCATTTCCCGAGTACCAAAATCCACTAGTCAGCTGTTAGTATCGCCTTAATGCGTCCTTTCGGGAACGCGGCAGAGCGGTGTCATATTACGGAATACAACACGACCACATTCCTAACATGGTATGTAGCCCACTGCATTCCACGAAACGGGAGCATATACCCTAACCGCAACGTCAGCGGTATGCCCTGCGAGCATCTACCCATCTCCCACCAGATGGACACACGAGCCATTCATCCTCCTTACTTCATTAATCATCCACGATTTTTATGAAACTCACACGCATAACTTTTATGAAACTATAACCGACGAATCGCAGCTCTTTACACCATTCACCGCTAACGTACTGAACCCTGATTGATTAGCTCTCTTATTCTTTGATACCGTACTCAATAACCGCCACGTCAGAGATATGTGGAGTTTTCCCTAGGTTTTCATTGAATTTAGAATAAAAATAAAAATTAAACGCCACGTCAGCGATATGTGGGTTTTTCCCAATGTCTATTTTTAGTAACCACCGCTCGTGCTCCGACTGCACACCTCCTACAGTCGCTAGGGGGCGCTGCGTATGGTTTGTGGTGTTCCTACAACCGTCAGGGGGGCGCTCTGATTGGCTGCGCGCACTCATTAGCGGTGGGCGTTATTAGGGTGTTTTGCCTTTGATGTTTTGATGCAGCGATAAGTGTGTATCAGAAACTTCCACTAACTACTTAGGATGTTTAACGTAAAATTTTAATAGGTTGGTTGTGTGTATGGATACTGTCGCTGCCTTGCCACATGCACACAGACAGTCTCCATACCCACACCATGGATAAGTTTACGCTGAACACTGTGTTTTAAAGGCAGTTTAGGTGAGGAGATGTGGTGAAAGGGAGTTCCATAATAGCTTCTTGAAATGATTTTGGGTTTTTTATGTTGGTAATTTTTGATGGAATCATATTCCATATGCGAATGGCTCTGGGATAAAATGAAAAGACCATTGCATTTATACGACACTTGGGGGCTATGTATTGTCCACGGGTTCGAGAGCGAGTTAGTAGGCCTGGAGGGGGGTGGGTGATCTCAATAATGTTGTTTAGAATTTTGTAGAAGGTAGTGGCTTGTTTGATGATGAAAGAATAGTTTCACTTATTGTTGTCGTTAGTAAGGGTTGTACATAAGAAGATACATACATGACGTAATGTTACAGTGACGTCTACACAAGTCAACTTCTACATAAGAAGATACATACATGATGTAATGTTACAGTGACGTCTATACAAGTCAACGTCTACATAAGAAGATACATACATGACGTAATGTTACATGACGTCTACACAATTCAATGTCTACATACAGGCATCTGTCTTGGTTGATACTAACATTTACAAGAACGTGATCAAGTACTCTGGGTAGGCCTGATTGTCTAAGAACACGACAAATATGCCAGGAGTAGAAGCTTTGTCTACCAGTGTGTCAAAGGGAAAACCAGGAATTGCTGGATTTTGTGGTGGAACTCGATATGTGGAGTCGCCAGTGGTGTACTCTCCGGTTAACACAAGTGCCTGGTAGACATGCTTCAAGCCGTTGTCATCTGGAGTTGCATATGTGTTGTTTGCCGAGTAGCTTGAGTTCACTGCAAAGTATACTCCTTGGCCATAGGCAGTCGCTGTAAAAGAATGACAGTTATGATATTAGTCATGTTTTTTTTGCAAGCAATTCGCAAAATACAACACTGTATTAGTGAACTATTGCTTTATTAAAAAATGGACAGAAAACGCTATCGCTCTAAGATAAGTGATCATATGGTACGTTTAGTTGACTTATATGTATTTGAACACATATACAAATGATACCTCTATTAATGCATATATTATCAATATATGTTTTGCCTGAATACAGCAACATTACCTCCTGCCTTAATTTGCTGTAAAAGGGATGTTAAACTTTATATATCCCCAATGAGTCTGTCGAATAAATGTGTCTGAAATAACGTCTCTTAAAAAGTGTAGCTTTTAATGTAATGTAACACAGTACCAATATCCACGTTAACAAAACGTTGTAAGACAGTTACTTGTAGTGTTTTCTGGTTATCATACAATACAGCATACAATACAAGTTCGTAAATCAACCGGTACTTTATTCACCTCGCCATGAGGGTGTCTCTCCCCGAGATATTCTCCCCCGTATTATTACAATAGATCATGCCACATCCTCCTTTCTCATATTTGGTCAGAGGTTACCAGCACATGACCAGGTTACACAGCGACATCGTAATCGCTCAGGTGGGACGGCAGCTTCCTCTCTCTTGCAGGATTCCGTCTCGGGGCTACGTCTGCCACTGGTCGATCTGGCTGTGCTGCGGCTTCGCCCGGGTCACCATCTTCTCCGTCCTCGTCATCGGGGATTTCGATATCCTCCAGTGTTGCCGTGTCATACGGCGGCGCAGTCGGAGTAGGATTCAGGTGACGTCGATTGCGTCGAACGTCGCCTTGGTGTGTCCTCACGATGTACGACCGGGGCGACTGTGAGCCGACCTCTTTTAGCACGGTGCCTCGCCGGTCCATGTCAGTGACCCACACATGCTCTCCCGGCATCAGTCGTCTCAAGTGGACTGCTCGATGGCGCTTGTCGAATGACTTTTTCTGTCGATTCTTTATCTCAAGCCGCGACTTCCTCGCTCCTCGTAGATGCGACCACTGTGGTTCTAGTAAGGTTGGTATCGTCGGTATTGGCGTCCGAAGCTTCCGCCCCATCAGTAGCTCAGCTGGGCTGTAACCATTGCTCAAGGGCGTCGACCTATACGCGAGAAGTGTGTCGTACGGGTTGTCGCTCTTCGCCAGTAGACATTTTAGGGTCTTCACGGCTCGTTCAGCTTCACCATTTGACTGAGGGAACCGAGGGCTGCTTGTCGTGTGCAGAAAGCCCCTCGCTGCAGCAAACCTCCTGAATGTATCTGATGCGTACTGGGGACCATTGTCTGTGACCACAACTTCAGGGACGCCATGACGTGCAAACATTGATGTCATGTGGTTCACGATGGAAGCCGACGTCGTGCTGCTCAGTTTGGAGATCTCAACGAACGCCGACAGATAGTCGACAACAAGTAAGTATGGTGAACCGTTTAGTTCGAAGAGGTCAGAGCCAACCTTCTGCCATGGGCGTTCTGGAACATCAGATGGTATCATCGGCTCTGCTTGATTTACTCGTTCTTTGGCGCATATATCGCACCTCTCCACCAAGTCTTCGATCTGTTTGCTCAGACCCGGCCACCAAACTGATTGCTTCGCCCGTTCTCTGCATTTAGTGATACCTTGGTGTCCTTCGTGGATCTTCTCCAGTATCGATGGTCGCATTGCCAGCGGAATGACGAGGCGACTCCCCTTCAGCAGCAAGCCTTGTTGCACAGTGAGCTCCGCAGCGACTTGCAGGTACACCTTCTCGTCCGGCCTCAGTCTCGCCCTGTCGGGCCATCCTTGCTGGCAGTAAGTCTGGATGCGTTGGCAGGTGGCGTCGTCCACCTGGGCCTGCTTCAGTTCGAGTAGGCGCTTCTCGGTAATGGGAAGTGTCTTCAAAACTGCATTGACGTATGCTTGGCAGTCCTGCTCGAAGCTTACGTCTTGCGGTTGTCTGTGCTCCACAATGGGTGCTCGTGACAGCGTATCAGCCGTAATCAAGTCCTTGCCGGCTACATGTGCGATACTATAGTTGAATCGCATCAGCCTCATTCTGAAGCGCTGAATCCTGGGCGGTAGCTGATCAAGTGTCTTCTGTCCCAGAAGTGACACGAGAGGCTTGTGGTCGGTCTCGACGTGAAATGTTTTCCCCAGAAGGAAGTCGCTGAATCGCTCACAAGCCCACGTCGTGGCGAGTGCTTCCTTTTCTATTTGGGCATAGCGTTGTTCCGTGCTCGACATGGATCTGGAGGCATATGCGACTGGCTGAAGTTTACCATCTGGTTGTCTCTGTAGAAGTACTGCTCCTAGGCCGTGTGAGGACGCGTCTGCAGATAGTGTCGTTTCCTGCTTTGCGTCGAACAGAGCCAGTATTGGTGTTGATGTAATGCTCTCTTTCAACCGCTTGAAGCACCGCTGCTGATCATGGCCCCAGGTCCAGTCATTCTTCTTGCACAGAAGGTCGCGCATCGGTTTCGTGATTTCAGCTAGGTGTGGCGTAAACTTCCCCAGCTGGTTGACCATTCCCAGAAATCGACGGACTCCGCTCACATCGACTGGTTCAGGCATGTCGAGAATCGCCCTGATCTTCTCTCTGTCTGGGTGTATTCCTGACGCGTCAATCATCTGGCCCAAGAACGTCACGTGTTGAACTGAGAATTGACACTTCTTCGTGTTCAGTGTCACCTTGGCCTGCTGCAGCCTCGTGAGAACCTCGTGTAGGCGCCGATCGTGTTGTGGCTGAGTGGCACCGAAGACAAGTACATCATCCATTTGACATAGGACGCCAGGTATCATCTCCAGGATTGCCGACATTCGTCGTTGATAGTGCTCTGGTGCTGACGAAATGCCGAAGGGTAGCCTTCTGAAGGCGAATCTACCGAACGGTGTGATAAACGTTGTCAGCAGAGTCGATTCTTCAGACAACGGGACTTGCCAAAATCTAGAGTTTGCGTCCAGTTTTGAGAATATCTTGGCACCTGCTAGCTGTCCCAGGGTATAGTCGACCGAAGGCATCTCATATCGTTCCCGACGTACACTTTCATTTAGTTTTGTTAGGTCGACGCAGATCCTGACATCGTCTTGTGATTTTGGGACAACCACCATGGGCGCGCACCAATCAGTTGGCTGTTCGACTTTACTGATGACGCCCAAAGCTTCCATCCTCTTCAGTTCTCTTTTCGTTTTCTCCATCAATGGTAGGGCCACACGTCTCGGCACATTGACGGCGAAAGGCTGCGCGTTCTCCTTCAGTGTGATCGTGTACGGCCCTTCCAACTTGCCGAGGCCGTTGAAGATATCCGGAAATTCTCTGTGATACTCATCTGTTGCCCCTTCTACCGACTCCACTCGGCTGATCAACCGCAGCGCGTCTATTGCAGGGTTGCCTAGAAGCGCCTTGTGTATGCCCCGGACGACGTATATGTTCTGCTTTGTGGCTGTAGTCTTCCCTTGTAGCACCGTTGTGAACATTCCCACAACTGCAAGCAAACCGTTGTTGCCAACCCCGAAGAGTTTCTTATTAGCCTTTCGGAGCGGGTTCACACCTATCAGTTCATTGTACAACTGTTCAGGAATCACTGTTTCGTCTGCACCGGTGTCAATGCGAAATTTAACACCTGACCCCCCATTTTCAGTGTTATCAACCACTGTTGGTTTGATTTGTTGTCAGCGACTGAGCCTAGGAATGTGTATTCTGTGTCATTGCCATCATCGCACACTGCACCAATTTTTTTGGACAAGCAAACTGAAGCAAAGTGGCCTGTCTTTGAACATTGGTGGCACTTTGCATCTTTCGCTGGGCAGTATTGTTTCTGATGTGACTGCCTGCCACATCGTCTGCATGGCTGGTTGGTCTGATACGAAGACGCGGTGTACGACGTCTGTTTCCCTTGTTGTAACGCCGCTCTCGGTCTGCGCTCAAACGGACCACGATACGGCCTGGATTGCATAGCGTCGACGTTCGTGGCACCATCTTGCGACCGTGACTGCATGCTGTCGATATTCATCGCGCCCTCTTGCGGACTACTTCGCACTACAGTTTGTTGTTTTCGTACGGCCTCCTTTTGGCGTGCGTGATCAACCGCTCTCTTCAGAGTAAGCTTTGCGTCTAGTTGTAGCTTCTCGGATAACTGTTCGTCACGCAAGCCAACAACAATTCTATCGCGTATCATGTCATCCTTCAGCGCCCCGTACTCACAGTGTTCGACTAGCTTGTACAGGTCCGTGACGAACGCGTCTACAGATTCACCGGTCTGTTGTTGTCGCTGATTAAACTTCGCCCTTTCATATATTACATTCCTCGTTCCAACGAAATAGCTATCAAACTTGTCTTTGACTACTTCAAACGTGCTCGTGTTGCTGTCATCCGGACTAAAACTCAGCGATGCCAATATGTCATCCGCTTCGTCTCCCATGCTGTAAATCAGTGTATTTACCTGGTCGGCATCGGGTTTTCCTGACAGCCCTGACGCCTGCCGAAATCGCTCGAATCGACGGATCCACTTCGGCCATTCCTCAGGCTTTGCGAAGTCCATCGGCGCCGGTGGCGCAATTTGGTAGGCCGGTGTTGCCATCTCACTTCTGATACCATGTAGTGTTTTCTGGTTATCATACAATACAGCATACAATACAAGTTCGTAAATCAACCGGTACTTTATTCACCTCGCCATGAGGGTGTCTCTCCCCGAGATATTCTCCCCCGTATTATTACAATAGATCATGCCACATTACTAACCATTCTTGCCACAGTAGCTACGATTAAAACCGCCATTGTTGATGCTCGTGATGGCGTTGGCACTTGTTCCGTGCCAGAGACGACGCTCATTGGCTGTCGTCTGCTTGCTACGTTTCTTCAACTCTTCTTTGCGCAGCATATACTGGCGGTACAAGCTCGGATTCTGAACTCTCCTAATCTGAAATCGAAAAAGACATACCACATGCTAGTGATTATTAGCATATTCTGAATTACGTTGGTGTTAACTATTTGATTACTTCTCATATCCACACTTGTAATAGGGGTCTGTGATAGCATATGAGTTCACGGGAGAAAATATAAATGTCGTCGGCAACCGAAGCGTTGCCGTTGACAAGGCACAGCCTGTTTTTGTTAAGTCATTTCAAACAGTAGTGGCATGACCATGAAACGTGGGACAGATTCGGTAAATTGTTTTGTTACATTACATATTTTAAAATAAACTAGTGATCTCTGTACATACTACATGTTGTTGATATTATTGGTAATGTATTAAATATACTCAGAGATGTGGGCAGTCCTACAAACACAAAACATCAAGTGTTTAGTTTTTTAGCAGAAGTAAAAACTATTTTATATTTAGATTGATTACACCTCATATTTCGTGCAGAACAAATTATCAAGCAAGCAAAATAAAATGTACTGAATGTACTAAAAAACTGCAAATATGATTACTGGCCTAATATGAAATTAACTGTAATGTTCACAATTACCATGTTATGCAAAGCGACCATGTTATGTAAATTAATTGCACTTTTATTAAATTAATTTGGGGCACATAACATTTAAAAAAGGCACATACTTATGCCTCTGATGTGCACGGTGGGCACATGTATGTCTTTTTCCAGATCGATCCCTGTTCAGATGTTGAACAATAATTTGATTTAAGAGGTGCTTGAATGATGCACATAAAAATTTTATTTGTAACAAATATAACTATTATAAAATAACAAAATACCTTTGTAGCTGCTTTTAGGTACCTGATAAAAATTCACATATTATAACATATTAAACAAACACATATTTTATATATTTAACTGAAATGCCAGTCTTAGATGGTTTTAATGGGACATTTTCTGGTTTAAGCATGTCAGCTGTAATTTATTTGAGAATATTAATACCAGACTTGTAGGGGCTGACTGGAGTCGGAATTGAGTCACCCATTTTGATGCCATTGACTTGAGACTTGACTGGTGGCTCGAAACATACACAAAACGAGACCATGTTGTGACAGGTCACACCGAACACAATAATTATTAAATACTTATAATTGGGTAATGTTTTGGCAGAGAAACAACTATCATGGCGATTGATGAACCATGGTGACTTGGGGCTGACTCGAATCGGAATCATGTTGCCTATTTTGACTTGACTTGGAATTCAGAGAAATGCTCCAGATTTGACTTGGCTTGCAAGTCATGTCAAGTATCAAGTCAACGACCTCCAAATTTGTGACTTACCAACATGTCTGATTAATATGCACAATATGTTATATTTCAATAGGTTCATTCACCTTTTGGACAGTGCTGACAGTTCCCTGTGCAGTGCTCATGAACGTGGTCTCCACTTTCTTGTACTCATGACTGGTTGGCTGCAGTGTCTCCAGCTTAACATGTTCATTGTCATCCATTGACGACCAGTGTGAAGGTAATTTGATACTACCTAAAACATAATGTACAAACATCTGAGTTGCCATGAAGTGCACAGCAATAGTCGTAAGTAAGTATAACACGGAATCAACATGGTTCAAAATTAAGAAATAGTCGTGTTTAAAACCAAAACATCTCAGAAAGGCTGGTTACACATAGTTGAAGAATTGATGGACTCTCGATAAGCCAATAACTTCCTTGTCCACTTGTCGTATGGATGTTTTGCGTTGGGTGGCAATCTTGTTAAAATTAAATATGTGATGACAAGGACTAGTACTTGGTTTACTCAAGAATCATTGATTTTATGTTTCTACTACTCTTGTTACTCATTACATTGATATATTTACCAACAACACTTTTGTTGTATTTTCTTGTAGCAAAAGAAAAACCGAGCTTAGGGTTCTGCCAAAATGCCTCAGAAGGATATAAATATATTTATGTCATCACTTTATTGCTTGATTGTGCTACTTCATAAGAACATGTATTTACCACCATTGTCTTCACGGTGAACTTGTACTCCAGTCCGATTGCTGTGTGTCGTTTCTTTCATGGTGTTGAATGTCACACAGTATGTTTCATCATTGTCTTCCTTCCATTCAAAATGAGTTTTCTTCGACTGGAAAGCACTTTCCAACAAACCACTGATTTCCTGAGGGTAACTAGTGAAGCCTTCACCATTGGCGTATTTCCAATTAACCTACAGCATGTACGACGTAATCAGTAATCACCAGGCTTGGGTTAATTTCAATTGTTAATTTGTTAATTCAATTAACTCAATTAAGTTAATTTAATTAAATTAATTAACTTTAAAAAAACATACAATTTAATTTAATTAATTAACTTTACTGGAAGAGGTTAATTTAATTTTTTCATTGGGTATATTATTTATGCAACCTAGTGGTGACAGCCATGCACTGGCTTTCTGTCAAGAGTAAGAATTAGCTTTAATGATCATAGTGTGCATTAGACACAGCCACTTAGCCAGTGACCTAAGTTCACCCAACCAATATCAAAGGAAACTTCTAGTCAGGTCCAGGCAGTTGTTTGAACAATGTCAATGTCCTGCCAATGTCATTCAGTGAATAAGTTGAACTGTGCATGTTCCTGGCCAGGGGCTACATCTGTATTATGTAAGAGTATTTTACTCCTCTTGCTGTTGTGGCTTTCATCACCCATCCAAGGGGATGTTTCATCACCCATCCAAGGGGATGCAATATAAAGTGTATCTGGAGTCTGGAATTTTCTAGATATAATCCCACACGACAGAATCCAAAGGGACAAATGTGAAAAGTGAATGAAATGCCACAATACAATATTTAACTTAAATTCTCGAAATGTGCTTTCAAGTTTTAGAGACCTTTGTGCAATGTAATTATGTTTCATTAACTTGCTTGCCATGTTGCAGACAGGGACGCAAGTTAGCCCCCCCCAAAATAGTAGATAGTGGCTTCTTGTTTGTCTTGTTATCTTGCATGGGAATTATTGGCAGTAATCTTCCTGGGAGTAGTGGCTTCCTTGGTGCCCACAAGACCTGTTTGTATGGGTGGCAAGTGCAGTGATCATCTGATAAAACAAACCAATCATATGATATTGGTAATTTAATTGAAGTTAATTGAAATTAATTGTTAATTGAATGAAAGTTAATTTAATTTAATTACTTACTTAGGTTTACTTAGGTTCTTCCTGACCGTAGGCGGTGGCCTCGGTGGTCAGATCTTCAATTATCCCTTGGAATTTTCTACGACTTCCTTAATTGAACAATTTGGGTGGTTAATTTAATTTAATTGACCTGATAAATGTGTGAGGTTAATTGAATTTAATTGGGGGAAATTTATGAGTTAATTGTAATTTAGTTAACTAACTTTCAAAGTTAATTGCCCCATGCCTGGTAATCCCTATTATCCAATTTTTCATGTTCTCTTATAGATACACACATTGTTAAAAGGTAGGAAAGTCACTGATGATGCTCCATCGTATTCATAACACGGGATGCATTAATTATGATAAATGTATTGAACACTGAAAGTTATGTAGTTTTTTCAGGAAAGTGTCCATTTAAAAGAATTATACACTGTACTGGCTAGTGTATAATATTGGCAAAGTATAGATCATTCAGGAGAAAAACAGTTTTCAGTTTATTTGTACCTGTTTTGCATACAGACATGCCAGCTTTTCAGTCTTGTCATAATATTCCACTTGTCTGAATATATTGACCATCTCGGCTTGCGCTTGGCTCGTGTCAACCAGCCTTCCTTGGATGCGGATATTCACATCATCTTGGGTGTTCTGAATGGTTATTTTTACGTCATGCTTGTCCTCTAATGCTCTCAAGAGTGTTATCTGAAAGGATATGTTGGTAGGTTAACTTATTTTCTGAACAGGTTTTTTTTACACATTGTTGTACAGTCGCGCCTCGTTATTACGCGCCCCGTTACTATGCGAATTCAGATAAACCCTGGTCGGTCGTGGACCCCGATTTTCTGCCACCAGGGGAAAAAGCCAAATGGGCATGCTTAAACCTACTTAGAATTGCTTTGACAATTATCAAGAAACATTAGGCGAACAATGTACATGAACGAGTGTTGTTTGTTTTGTGCTGTTGCCAATATCAATCACTGTCAGTGACAGTGGCTTCGCTTCGACGGTTTGTAAATTGCAATCGAGATTCACAAATATGCCTCACGTAAGAATCAGATAAACAGTTTTAAATGCATTTAGTATGCAATACCAACATAACACTTGGGTGAAATTACATGCTTCCATTACGTCGTAAATTTAATTGTTTTCACAATGCGAAACCAACATGCCAAATTCCTAACCCAAGGATCTAATGGTGCGCGAAAATACGAATTCGTCATCCGTATATGAAACGATGAATCGATGTTAAGTGGTGCATAATCAATTTATGCTTCGGTCGAGATCGGTTGAAAGACGAAGTGAAACAATTTATTAATTCTACCTATTGTCGTTTTCTGTGTTTTATCAGCTTTCATACTACGTTTGTCAAATCATACACGTTTTCGGCTGTTCAGATCCAGGTTATTATTTTCGTTTCATAGGCCTATTTGTCCAGTATGTCATCATCGTAGTAGATCTATTCCATAATGGTATACGTACATGTGTTTTATTCAGTTCAAGAATCAACAGGGTGTTACGTTTAAAAATAATACATGTTGATGCTAGTATAATAAGTTTAATAAGTTCCATAAACTGCATATTGACGTATAAGACAGTGCTGCAAGCACACAGGGCTTCGACAGCGTTCATGGACTTGGTGCAGCAGGCGGCGATCGATGTTGTTTAAGCCCTGGTGGCAGATATGGGAACATCTAATGCGCCTTGCATACAGTGCGGTCCAAAGTCGTGCACCCCGACCACCGTGTTATAACGAGGCTCGACTATATTATATAGTTTTCATGAAATCATGTAAAGCAGTGATGCTATGTGTTATTTAGTTCCAACCGACTGCAGATTTTCAGTATGATGATGATGATCATTATCATAATGGTGAATAATGGTTGTTTTACAGTTATATCTGAATATTGTTTATATTATAAACCATGCATTGAAGGTGACATTCATCTGTTGTATATATTTCCCCATTAAGCACTGAAAACCACCATATACAATATAATAGCATAACCTCATTAGATAAATGTTTACCTCTCTTGAAGTCAGTTTTTCAATGGAAGCTTGATCATGTTCACTGTTAAGAATGATCTCTGTTGATTCTTTGTCACACAGCTGCTCCATGGCCTTCTTGGCTGCATTGATGGCAGCGTGTGATTTGCCAAATATGTTGAAGGTTACGTGCTGTCGAGCCATAGACCTCTCTTGGCATGTTGCCTCATCAGTGACATCACTGACAATATACCCTGTGACACAAAAATGTTACCCAATATAAACCAATTTCCTTGCAGTTGTTTTGATTTGTGCATATATTTGGAGCAACCAAAGTCAAGCCCGTATATTACTGTTTGCACAAAAAATTATACTAACATAGTTCATAGAATGGTCAATGGACAAAATGCAAAATGATATTACATGCAATGCATGCTCACTCATGCGTACACACGCGCACACACAATAATGTGTATGCATGCACGGATGGATAGATGAGTACGTATATCTTCTGTATTTCCTGTGACAACTTCAGGGCGATTGGATTTCCACTTGGTGGAATACACTATGCTGTAATATATGTGTTCACTATTGTTAGAATTCCCTGTTACTCTTATGAAAACTTTGACAAGCAAAATATATGTTATAAAGGCTGGATTGCAGAAATATGACTTTATTGCCTGTTTATAACACTGACATTAAAGGGGGGGTGAAGCACTTTGACAACCATAGCCCAATCGTAATAACATACCATTTACAGTATATATCACCCTTATATGATGGGCGCAACGCCACGGTTATTTTGTAATATTTGTTTAAACGTTGCCATTATTGACGCTGGGCGGCGCCATTGCTCTGCGGGGGGGTTCAGCGGCAGAGTGGTTTGAGTCCGAAATCCCAAGCACCGCCTTCATACAGTAAATCAATATGAGCGCCGACGCATCTCTCGGAAAAGCGGTCGAAACACTTGGAAAATCTAAAAAAAAGAAAACCGGCGTGCACTGCATGGCTCCTGGATGTACCAACTGGTACTATAAGTGCAAAGATAAAACTTTCCATCGACTTCCGAGGAAGGATTTGCAACGGAAAAGATGGTTACAAATTCTGAAATTGGCGTGTCCGCCAGAAGCAAGCTCTGCGAGAGTCTGCAGTGACCACTTTTCCGATGCGGATTACAAGAAGAAAAACGTATGTGATCGGAATGGACAGACGGTGAGCGTCAAGACGTCATTCTTAATCAAAGACGCCATTCCATCTTTGGTTGATTTTTCCGGATATGACTATGCATCTACGGATTATTCTTCGGCAAAATTGACCAGGAAACAGGAGATATCAGAGGGCAGAGCGGTGCGTAGGAAGCGACGAGCCAAAACCATGCAGGTTAGTAAATTGGATTAGCGTTACCATGGCAATGTAACTTATCACTCCGATTACAAAATAGTCCCAACCCAATATCATGCACAATTGTGCTCCAACGTCGGCATATATACGACCAACCATAGAAATCGAAATGAATTAATACAATAAAGTGCGAGTAAGTGTGAATCATTTGATACAATTACGAGTGTTTTCAATACCGCCGATTTATTTTCGACGTGATCGTGATGTACTACGCCACGGCTACGTCTACATACCTTACTCAAAACAATAACAATAAGTGCTAGAGGGTATACAGTAGCTTTATAACATGGTTTATGTATTAGGCAAAGTTATTCAAGAAGATAATTTGATATTATTTATTGACATACAGACGTAATAAGTATCCGGTGCTCTAAGTGAAACGCCTTCTGAGCCTGAGCCTGGGCTGAGGCTGTGGTTTTGAACAAGTAAGCACACCGTCACTGATTTTTTTCCCCCGAGTAGATTTCTGGACTAATTTACCGATCCATTTACCTCTTTAAAATCATTAACGACCGTGTATATCATTGTACCAAGTTTTGAATGTTTCTTTTATAATTCCATGCCTGTGCCTGTGGCTATGCCATGCTTTAGTGGGACTGGTGCATTCACTTTCGGTGGGGGTACCCAGGGAATCCACTGGGAGAAACATGATAACAAGACACTCTAGGGCAGCAGAAGCCTGTTGTTGCTAATTGCAATTAAGTGCTCTTATGTGTGCCACTGTAAACAAAGCAATGCCAAGTCTTAATAAGATAAGTATTATGGGTAACATCCTTCTGCCCAGTCCACAGGCATGTCATATTAACTCAATGCAAAATTGACACAGTAGAAGGCTTTAGCAGCTAGCAGGGCACACCAGCTGGGGCATGGAAAGGCAAGATCAAAAGACAGACCAGTGCAACAACTAGAGGCTTGCTGTGTAATTAATTGCCAAGGTGTGGGCCAGTGTAAATAAAGATCAGTAGCACTTGTGATAGTGGCAAACTGTGGTAGTGTAGAAGACAAAATTATTTACTCTCCAAGAGCATCTAACATGCCATTTATTGATAATGCACAAAGCATTATATTGTTGTACATTTAAAATATAGTATAAGTATTTAAATGTACAAATACTTTCATTGTGATTAAGTGCAAATGCAAGTATAAATACTTTAAAACTGAGGCCTATTACATTGCAATTTAATATATTATTAACACTTTGTTTTCTTTCTATTACTATTACATGTTGAAGGCACACTTCAAGCTATTACTATTACATTTTCCATTGGAACCATTTTCTTTTGATTAAACATTTTACATACTTAATCACTTCAAATTAATTGATGGGTGTATAATTAATAAAATTACAATTAACTCATAAATTTCCCAATTAAATTAACCTCGCACAATTCCAGTCGGATGTAGAAGTTTCATATTCATTGGAATGAAACAGAAAAGCAATGTCACTGTCCCATAACACAGTCTGATTATCCCATAGTAGACCCATACTGCTCAGCTGTTGCTTGGTGGACAGTTAATTATTGGCTCAAGGATAGGATGTTTTTCACACTTTTGGTCAATAGTGTGCAACCTAGCTACCAACTTAGACAAACTAAGAAAAATTTGCATAAGCCAGTGGAATTTGTTAAAACATTAACTAGCATGGCAAGTTGGCAGCTAGGGTTGGGAGATGGCAATGATTGATTGATTGAGGTGTTAAACACTGTCTCTTTAGTGCTGGAAGCCTGGAACCCTTATCTGGCTTCAGTGAATGAATGAATGAATGAATAGGTTTGTGTGAAAAGGATAGATGACTGGTGGACCTGGCTTTAAATGACCAATTAGCCATGCAACAGTCATACTGTCAAATACTCAGTATCTCCTGCTAATAGTGCTAAAGTTCATTGACCGGCATGATTCTGATACAAAACCTTGTTATCGCCACTGTTGGAAAATAAATAAATAAAACTGCACATGAAAGACTGAACATGATGCTTGTCCAAGTCCCATTATGTCAAATAGATACCTGCACTTGGTCCGATAACAATATACATGCATGGTTGTGTTAAATCTAAATCGGGTGTAAGAGATCAAATATGGACCCCATAGAAAATATACCCATGTGTCCATATTTTATCGTGGAATTTTTATCCCCCTGGCCCATTGTAAGCAGTGCAATATTGACTAGATAATATAATCCAGTTTGTGGATTGTTACTAAAAATTCTATGAATTTTGTATAATGAAATATACATTTTTTTATTATTATTTTGATGCAATTAAATTTTACAATTTTTTTTAAACAAAGTGCACATAAGTGACATAACCACATATATTTTAATGAGCCATTTCTGTCCTTATTTCAGTTGTGCTACTTTTGTATTTGGTTTTGTCATATGTGCCATAGTGGGTTGTGCCTTTTTATGTGCCTTTACGGTGGAGCACCACATTGAAAGGCCTGTTGTCATTGACTGTGTATAGTTATGCTATGAATTGCTATGTGAGACTAAAATTGCTTTGCATGTTTTCTTCCTAACTGCTGAATCATGCGGACACTTGTCACTGTCACAACAAACAATTAGCGAATTTAACTGCTCAGTCTCTTTCAACTGTGCTCACATAAAGCACTGGTAGGGTCCATGTTCCATAACAGAATATTGACACACCAGGTTCAAATTATATAGGGGTCATTCTGTGTGAATTCAACAAAAATGTCTAACATTTGTTGCATTGATCTCTTCATTTTTAATATAAATAAATTTATTAATATTTCATGGTTAATAACTCATGGAATAATCAACCTATATCAATGACATTTAGTGGAATTGTTCCATGTATACATTGCATAATCATAATTAGAACATGCATACATTTTATAGTGAATGTAAACTGATAATAATCTAGACATATTCAATAAATCACTTGGAAGTATATTGAGCTAATTGTTATTTGTACTACCAGCCTGGTTTATGCTTAATCAAATCAAATCAGATCAATATCTGCTATCCCCCATTTGTTTGGGTCTGAAGTTAGCAATTTTTTTTAAATATCATAACGTAGCATCTTTGTATCTGTGTGTGTATATATATACATATATATATACATATATATATATATATATATATATATATATATATATATATTAGCAATTTATACTATATGTCATATTGCTCTGATATGAACATTGGGGCGCATAAATAAAAATATACCTGAGAACTCTTGCGAGTGATTTATTAACAAACCATGATTTCTATCAGCTTAATACACAATAACCTTCAATAGCATATAGGTATGTTCTGATTATGGGTATTTGATGTACACATTGCAGAGAACAATTCCACCAGGGTTTATTGATGTAGGATCTTTACGTTAGATATTAATCTGTGAAATATGAATAATTTCATACATGTTTTAAATGCCATCACAAATTGTATAAGTACTAAGTTTCAAATTGACAGCTTGAAAAATACCGGTAACTTTTTTACATGCTTATCTTATCAGTGGCATTCATCAAAGTGACCAAACAGATCTGTTAAAAAATGAAGAGATAAGTGCAACACCCATAGGATAAATCAATATGGAGTGAGCCATGGAGAAAATGTTTTCCCTGGGGTTCATTACTTCATATATTCTATACGACACTGACACTATCATATTATAAAGGTAAGATATAGAAGAAAAAGTTTCTCACATTGTGATAATTTTTTATTATTCAAATTTTTTTATCTTTTCAGGTGAAGGATTCGCCTTTAGCTAGTACAAGTACTAGTTTCAAATCATCCAGCGCTCCTGCTATGACAGCATCGACAACCGATGCCGAAACACAAACCGATCCGGTTACAGTATCTCAAGTGCGACACTTCAAGGATGTTGCTGTAGTCACGGATGACATTGTTGCACCCATGAATGTTGATCATGACCACTCATATGTGAAGCTGCCATCAGATTTGAACGTGTCTCCTCTCCATGACAGTCCTCTCGCAGTGAACGTCACTCCAGATGTTCCAATGTCACTGCCGGTTTCGTCAGATGATTCTACAAGTATCTGCAACAGTGAGAACAAAGACATTGGCGCAAATGATGCAGACTTTGTGACAACAGGTGACAGCGACATAACCGAGGATGACTCAAGCAGCTCAGAGACATATGAGAAGGAAAAGAAGTTTGTAATTTGTGAGAGAAACCTGATGTCACTGTTCTGCACCTGCCACACATCCAACTGCCACAAACCACTCATTTCAAAGCCCTACGTCACAGTGCATGGGTTTGCAGTGGTTGTGACAACAGAATGTGTCGACGGCCATTCATTCATGTGGCACTCTCAACCCAAAATCAACAACGTCTATGAGAGTAATCTGTTGGTACCAAGCGCTCTCTTCCTGACCGGACACTCATTCACTGTTTTCAAAGAGATGTGCGATCTGGTCAACCTATGCTCTCTGTCACCACGCCAATGCTACAACATGCAGCAGGCGTTCGTACTGCCTGTGATGAAGGACATATGGATATGTCACACAGAGGCCATCATGTCATCCCTAGCCGGACAGAGCGTGATCGCGTCAGGTGATGCAAGGTGTGACAGTCCAGGTCACAATGCTACTTATGGCACCTACTCCATCATGGACACACAAAGCAGACTGATCATCGCCCAGGAAACTGTTAGAGTCACCGAAGTGAAGAACAGCTACTGGATGGAAGTGGAGGGAATGAAACGGTGCTTGCACAATCTTGGCGACCACGGGGTGGAAATCAGCACACTTGCAACTGACAGACACCCCAGCATCCGTAAGACCTTGGCTGACGACTACCCACAGATCAGACATGAGTACGACCTGTGGCACATCGTCAAGTCATTGAAGAAGAGGTTGTTGTCCGCGAAGAAACCCGAGATTGTGCCTTGGATAAATGCCATTGCAAACCACCTATGGTACTGCGCATCAGCTTGCAAGGGTGATCCTCAGCTCATGAAGGAAATGTGGATGTCCCTCCTTCATCACATCAAGAACTGCCACTCGTGGATGGCTGGTGCAGAGCTGTACCAGAAATGTAGCCATGCACCATACACGTCAGATGAGGTACACACAACACCATGGCTAACAGAAGGATCCGAAGCTTTCACCACGACCCAAAAGCTCATCCTAGACCGTCGCTTGCTACAGGACATCGAAAGCGTGACACAATGCATCCACACAGGCGAACTGGAGAGCATACACTCCCTCTTCCTGAAGTACGCACCGAAAAGGAAGCACTTCAGTCGCGAAGGCATCACAGCACGTCTCCACTTGGCTACTATCGACCACAACACAAATGTTCAGGTAAGGTTTGTAATAGTGTCCACAAAGTTATGAAATAATGTGTCAATTGCATATAATTATATGATAAACTTGCACATTATAAAAATGTGGGTATGCACCATGTATGCAACACATTGCATTACAAAAAATGCTGATGTGGCTGAAAAGTCCTGCCTGTTCAGTGACAAATCAACGATGAGGTTATGATGCTTAGTACATGTATAAGCAGAATCAGAAGTTTGAGCTTTTGAATTGCTTGTTGATATATATAATTATGTTTAAATAATTATGTTTATTCATTCAACATAGCTATTTGAATGTGGTATATATAATTGCAAAGGTGGAATTGGAAGTGAATACCTTACTACACAATAGCCCAGCTCAATTTTGGTGATTTTCGTTGGGAGCATAACAATCACTACTGCAGGTGTCAATGGGGCTTATGTCAAGTTTGAGACATAAATCCCATTCACACAAGCAGTGGTGGTTTTTTCCCAAACAAAATGGAGTTGGGCTATTGTTTAATTGCTAATGTGGACGTGGAATTCATTGAAGATACGTGGAATTGAACTGGTGTGATATAGAAAAGTTACCCCATACAGAATTGTGACCCCAAGATCACTTTTCTATAGCAATATGCCTATTTAAATATGACCCCCACTATAGAATTGTGACCCCATCCTAAAAAATTATTTTGAAACATAGTAAGTGGTTAGGAGTTTGGAGACACGTTTAGGTTGATTAGTGACATATATCTAACAATGTAACACATAAATGGGGATAATTAAATACTAATTGTTATGAAGTTGTTCACACATAATATTTATACATGATACAATATAACCATTTGGTATTTATTAATTTAGTCAAATATAATAAATTCCTGCTAAAACCTTTTTACATTAGTATATTACTATTAGGTACACAACATTTTTATAAATTTTAATTGCATGCCTATTTTAGCATGCTTATTATTAATTTAGTCAAATATAATAAATTCCTGCTAAAACATTTTTACACTAGTATATTACTAATAGGTAAAATTTTTTTTTAATAATTTTAATTGCATGCCTATTTTAGCATGCTACATACAGACCAAAAATATAAATATACTGCATATCAAACTTATATACACTGTACATACATACTTGTTGTATTTAAATTGCAGTCTGGACAATAAGTAATTAGCAATGGGGGTCAACATTCTATGGTGGTCACTTTTCTATTGCAATGTGCCCACTGAATTGTGACCCCCCACTATAGAATTGTGACCCCCAACCTAAACAATTATGTTGACTTCAGAATGTATATCTGCATGCATACCTGTTATTTTTAAATGGCAGCTTAAACAATAAATAGTTAGCATAGCAATAAGGGGTCCTTTCTATGGGAGTCACTTTACTATGTCACACCGGAATTGGAACTGCTTGAATTGACCCTAAGTCTAATAAATATTAGGGTTACAGTAACCATTTCATGCAAGAATTTACAAACTGTTTGGTTTGTTCTGTGCATGTTGCAGCTATAGATAATTATGTTTCATTTTATTATGTCCATCTATTAAATTATTTATCATTTGTCCATTCAGCGGGAAATGGCAAAAACGGCAGACAACAAGCTACGTCATCAGCTGCAGTATTCTAAGTCGGCTGGTCGATACGTAGTGAAGAAGGTGATGGCACCGAAGGACTACAGTTTCAGGAGCGAAATTCTACAGGGCATTGTTGCTAGATGCATGGGTGGCCCAAAGCTGAGACATGTGCTCCAAGGTGTGACATCCACCAAGGAAACAACTCTAGCAGAGCATGCTGGCATTAAAAAACCAATAAAAGAGGAGGCTGTGGCACAGCAGAGAACACGCTTTACCGATAAATAGTTTCCTCCATCAATCAGTCAAGTGCCAGCAACATTTACATGACATACAATTTCGGAACTTTCTAAGTAGCTCATACCTCACTCTGAGAAGTACATGTATTGAATCATATGTGACCCAGTGCTTTTGTTTTAATTTGGTGTGGCCTCTTGTCAGAGCACTGCATAGAAAATTAGTATATCATCTGTATTAACTGTGTACAAAACTAACACTGACCCTCATTGAACAATAGGATTAAAACATATCAATTGGTACAGAATACTACAGATGATTATGGTGAAAAGTTACATGTCTTCACTGTATGATTATTTCCTAAGCTAAACGACCAATACATTCACTACGTTGTGCCATAATAATGTATGTAATTTTGATATCCATGATCCAGGTTGTGTTTCCCGGTGGTAGAGGTAGTCAATGTTTAGTCTTGGTTTCAGTCATCCTAGTTAGACTTATTTCATTGCTAATTGTTTTTCTATGTGAATAAACATTTGATATATTGTGTGTTGGCCTCAACAAATGAAATTGTGTGTATGGACATGGTTGTATTAGCAGGTGGTAGAAGTAACTGTTTTTAGTCAATGTTTAGTCTTGGTTTCAGTCATCCTAGTTAGACTTATTTCATTGCTAATTGTTTTTCTATGTGAATAAACATTTGATATATTGTATGATGGTCTCAACATAAATGAAATTGTGTGTATGGACATGCAAAATGCTGCAGGTAACATTTTTGTTGTCAGAAGTGAGATAAGATGGCATACAGATAATTAAGTTATTATTGCTTTAGTGGGGATGTTTTTACTTTTTCAACCTGCTGCATACTGTGTGTGCCTCATGCTTTGTCTATATCAGTACACTCACCTCTGTTAGGTCAATCTCCATAGCTAAACTTTTCATAAATCCCATTCTGTTCAGGATACACATCATGGATCCTTCCCACAGCACAGGATGGGATTACTCGTCTGTTGCCTTTCCCAAGCCTCCCTCTTGCCCACAGCGTAAAATGTCGATATGCAGCTAGTCGATATGTTCTGAAATATAACTTGTTAGGATTAGTTGATAGCACTAATTCTGTAATTATCATAATAGTTGCAAAACTGTGAATATCACATAGCTAATTACTGTTATTTAAATGATTACAATGCACCTTACAACAATGTGTTGTGTGGTGCTACAAAGGTGGAATAATTACAAGTATGATTGTTAATGTAATCGTGATTACAGTCATTATTATAGCCACGGTTACAATAACTTTTAACAATATAATTGACATAATGAATGAAATAAAATCCTTATGCTATTGTTGTCACCAATGTTATTCAACACAATATTAAAATACAGTCAAGAAACATTGCATTAGGTTAGGTACACAATAAGGAGAAAAGCATGTATGCAATTTGTAGTTGGGTCATGGCTATGGCTGAGGTTGGCTAAAAGATAATTATCCAGAAGTGAATAATTCTTGTGTTTGTAATCAAGATTATGATTACTAAAATGACAATTATTATTCGATAACAATCGAAATACTGACCTGCTAGCTATAGGGCGAATCAATGAGTCGGCACGCAAATCATGCAACGACAATAGACCAACGTCCAGCACCGCCCTGTTTGTGCATACCGCTACAAAGTCTTTGTGTTCGGTGACGCAAGTACCAACAGGGTCGGGCACACGGTGCTGTATAGCAGGTACCTCGGCGCAGCATAATGACTCGACGTGCGTAGACATCGGGACACAGTTTCCACATGAACACCACGACACATTACCTACTCGGGAATCATCTGCAGTCAAAGCGCTGTTTTCAAAGTCACCCAAGTCCAGCGATAACAAAGGCGAAGCCGACCTGGAGCGGGGCTCGCACACTGGGTGAAACCCGTAAGGAACAGGTCCTTTTCGACTGTCAGCCGTTGTTTCCAAGTGGCCTGTCGAACTAGCCTCTTCATCTGTGCTTTCCATTTCCCCAAAGATATATAACTATTACGGAAGGAAGGCAGAACTGTCACAGACACAGGCGACTATCGTGTAAACATTTAAAAAATAGTTCCGGTATTCCGTTGTCGCATATTCTCGTTGGCTAGCGTCTCGTGTGTTCGAGAAGTGTGGCGTTTTCCACGATTTTTTGTGTATTTATTGTCATTTCTTGCATTTTTTTTATTTCGAGCGCGCAAAAAAAACTATTTTGTTGACGTGTGTAACGACCTCCATGTAGAATAGAGCGTCATATTTTTGTTTTCGCTCCAAAACGTCTATTTACGAAGAAAATCGCAAAAAATCGAAAATTTGCATTGATTAGATATACGCGACTCAAACCACTCGTTTCGACAACAAGATGGCGATACGCAGTGATGTATTTTGTCGATTTTTGTCTCGAACAAAATTGGTTTTTCAGCTTATCTCATAAATTAGCAGGTATCTGTCACCATTAATGCATAGTTAGATAATATATATTTAAATATACGGCATAACACAAAATTGCTTCAGTTCCCCTTTAAAGTATTTATTTGCATATTATGAGAAAAAACAAATTGAAGAAAACAACTGATGTGGGACCATCCCAGAGACTTTTTGCAGGATTGTATTGTATTTTTGAAGATATCAGCAAGTCATTTCTGCAAAGCTTCTGCTAAATGTAAATTACTTGACTTAATAAATAAATAAAAATAAAATAAATTACTTATCAGCTAGGTCGCGGGATGGCAAAATGTGAGAGATGCAATAAAAACTAACATAAAGTAATGTGTCGTCAATTACACATGTCGATAACACTTACTCGTTCCCCATAGCAACCCTACAATACTACTACTTACACCAGGTGATGATCTTTCGCCGGAGTCGCTGACTGAAGACACAAACGAATATGTAGGTAAGCAGCACGAGAAAGCAGGTGATGAGGCTACTTGTCACAAAGATGTAGCCAAGTATCACATGCAGAAGAACGAACCAAGGCATCACTTGAGCCCACACATACGTCTTCAAGGCAACTGAAAATAATAACTCGGCAATAGTTACACAACACTACAAGACAACACCAGTTAGAGTGAAATGGCCAGAGATCTGATATTAATTAAGTACCAGATGTTAAGGTCAAGAGTAATCAAAATAAAACATATTTACACACAAATGTGAGCCAATTGGGTATTGAGACATTGCCCCATTTACTCTGACAGCATATTCTAAAAGGACATTATTACATATCAACAATACCATACCAAAATTAATGCAGATTAAATAGTGAAGATGGCAACGACAATAGACGAGTGTCAACATCTTGTGTGTGCATGCGTGCGTGCGTGCGTGCGTGCGTGTTTGTGGGTATTATATATATCTGTATATGCAGGCATGCATGTATGAATACACACATTACATACATATATATATATATATATACATATATATATATATATTGTATATATGTACATGCAGGCATGCATGTATAAATGATACACACATTATATCAGTTATGTCCACATTTATCCCAATTACGTTTTTGCGTTCAAATGTTAGTGTTAATTAGTACTGATTATGTTAATGTGAATTAGTATTAGTAACATTAATTGTTGATATTTAGTTTAGGTACTCATTTTGATTCCATAACAATTTTCTTGTATTTCAAATTTCGATATTCGAATATTCATAACATAGCAATTCCAATGATTTACAATTTATATTCAAGTAGAATGATATATTATTATTTATAATATCAGTGTTAGTTAGTTAACAAAATATAGTATAAGTAGCTTATGTAACTGTCACAGTGGCCTTTACGCCAGCGATCTTTCAAGTCTCTCAGTGCAGGTCTCCATGGATCAATCAACATTTTATCCACAATCGTCATGTATTGTAAATTTATTCTTATGTTCATGGTTCTCTTTCTCTCTTGTATTCTCTCTCGGACTCTCTCTCAATCTCTCGCCCGCTCGATCTCTCGCCCGCTCACTCTCTCGCCCGTTCACTCTCTCTCGTCTGCTTGCTCTCTCTTGCCCGCTCGCTCTCTTGGTCATGCGCTCTCTTGCGAGCTCTCTCGGAAACACTCTTTGTCTAAAGTGGCTACTTATTATGCACCCTAATCTATTATTATTTATTCTACCCTTTGTTGTTTATTTTAACAGAACATCGTCATAGTATGATATGGTACTAATATGTGAATTCTAGTGAAACAAAGGTGAATACATTGTCAGCAGTTCAGTATTAAACTACCTAAAAAATTGCAGTATGCTATTAAGAAACATGGCTAGAAAAAAACATTATAATTACCTTCTTTTGCTCTTTCAAGCACATGGACTCGTTTAGTATCTGTTTCTGACAAGCTTGGTTCACTGTCAGAAATCACCTCTTCAAAGGCCTAATTGAGAGAACACAATACTCGTGTTTATTAGTTCCAGTGACAAATAGGTTAATTCCTATAATTTCTATATGATTAAATAAAACAGTGCAATGCTATATATGCATGAAGATATTACATTTGCATTAATTAAGTGTTTCGCCTGTTTTGCTTGAGACATCCACTGAATCACGAACAATCAACCAATGAATCATTTGTATGGGATCTACTGGGGTACATTCATAATTATAATTATTTATTTCCATCTTGAAGTGAACAAATAAGCAAGTATATGTACAAATATACAGTCGCGCCTCGTTATAATGCGCCCCATTATTACGCGGATTCGGATATAACGTGGTTGGACCCCAATTTTCTGCTGCCAGGGGTGAAATGGTTGGGCTGCCATCAATCGTGTTTCACCAGCGTTGGCTTCGGCCGGGCGACTTGTTAATTGCAATGGTGATTCACACAAATGCATTGCATGTGAATAAAACGTTCACACATTCAGTGGTAATTTAGACATCAGAGCCACACCAACCAATTTGCTCCTGCACTTTTCAACTGATTAAAAACATTGAAGTTTAACCCATTTATTCTACATAACAAGCAGCAACAGCGAGTCGATTTCAGGCAGCAAGATTAAACAATTCTTACTGAATGCCGATACATGAAAATAACTGTGCAATGAAATAAAAGTTGAATAAAATCGTGTTAAACGTAACTGAGCAGGCAACAGCAATATAAATCTCCGGTGAAACAGCAACGAAGTATCATTAGCTTTCTGTTAGTCTGTTACACACATCACAAATATCGTTCTCGAATCTTCGCTATGCCAAAACGCAAGGCGTACACGGTACGCGAAACGCTAGACTTGGTCATCCGAATACGTAAGGGTGACTCGCAATGCAAAGTGTCTCGGGAGATGTGCGTTCCCGAATCGACGCTTCAGAGATGGATGAAGTGAAGCTACGAGAATTTTTAATCAACGTTTGCCCTGCAAGCGTAAACTCATACGCACATGTTCCGCTGCTCGTCTCCAGGTTATTGTTTTCGATGAGCATTACTCATAGTGACGCGTCATACAGTCAGCCCATCGTAACAGATTATTGTCGATTTGTATTCCACAATTCCACATGTGTAATTTATTCAATTCAATATTTTGACATTTTAAAATCGATATATCGTGTGGCACAACAGGGCTTCCTCGCAGTGGCGGCGATCAGTCAGTCCATCGTAACAGATTATTTGTATTCCATATTCCACACACACGTATTTTATTCAGTTCAACATTTGATAAAGTATGACATACTTACCTTTATGATCAGTTCATCCTTCTGATATACAACAAATCGTACATCTCTCAGTGGGGTTTGTGGGTTGCGGCTGCTGAACTTGCAGAGCTCATCCAGCATAACAGTGGCAACGATTTGACGGGGGAAACTCAGCTGGCCAGTGCCTATGGCAGGGATGGCTATCGACGTTAATTCCTTGTCATGGGCAGCTTGGAAACAGTTGGTTAGGAACTGTCTCAAAATCTGTAAATTAGACATGCAATGTAGGCATATACCTGTATGTATATTCTTGGAGTTAGTAATACTTTTACAGGAAAATACCACAAACAGGACAAACATGGTTCCGCATACTGATATGGGTTATATCTATCTAGTTATGTATCACACATGTATGCTAACATGTTTGTTTTCTCGTGGTTGGAAGTGAGTAATGACTCTGGTCAGTCTGCTGGTTTTAGTTCATCATAACCTCTCTATCCTGTCTGTTCTTTGGCATTAGTTGCTGAACCCGCCTTAAATTAGCTTCATATTGTAAATATTTATAATGTATGACTCTAAAATGTCTCCAACAATATGCTTCTAAAGTAATAAGAAGATGCATAGATGAATGTTCTCATTAAATCTCATTAAACAATGTTTATATAGAAAATATGTGTATATTGTTTGTTGAAAACATTGTGTATTGTTGCAAACATTGTGTATTGTTGAAAACATTGTGTATTGTTGAAAACATTGTGTATTGTTGAAAACATTGTGTATTGTTGAAAACATTGTGTATATGGATTAACACTGTTAATATTATTAACACTGTTATTATTACTACTTCAATATCATTGTTATTATGCACCTAAACAAGCTTCACAAACTTTAAGAAAGCCGTAATGATTTAATACTTTGATTATAATAAGATTACTATAACCATTTCCATTTGTTTTCAATGTGCAGATTGCCATAGTTAGTCTACCCTACATAACCCAGCCCTACCACATCATCACACACTCATCTGTAGCACCCACTATGCATAGCTAACGTCAGCACTATAATTATTATGTTTATGGAACGCCAGCACAGACAATACATTTGTGATAAAACGACAACCAACTATTCCAGTATCTAACTCTAAATGCTACTGACAGACAACAACTGTTATTATAATAAACAGTATTGTGTGTTGTGGTTTATCGTAAAGTCACGGCGAAACAGATACAGCGACATACCTGTTCGCTTTGTCCAGCTCCTCCGTCCCAGCTGCAGCAGGCCCCGTGCACGATATATCGACAGCTTAGACGTCCGCCAGATGTCACCACGACTTCCCCAAACCGGATGCCATTTGGTGCATTCTGTCGACATTCTGTCTCGATGATTTTCCCGCCGTTCTGCAACAATGTCTTAGACACTGCGCCACGGTCCAGTTGAAGGCTTCGGTTTGTAGAGTTGACAACTGCATCAACCTGCAACAGTATTTAAATAGATTTACTATATTATGTACACAACCAATGTGTTGTAATTTCTTTAAGCCAACCTGACTGTGGTCGTGCAGAGTTTGATAATGTTGATTCTACTCATTTTGTCAATTCCAGTCAATGCCAATTAATTTGAACACGAGATGAACATGTTCCTTTATTTACTATAAAAAGGAAAATCGTACCCTGTCTTCATCACCTCATATCATCGTTCCTTCGATAAGTAGATAATATAATTTAATAAATCTAGCGAGATTACTTTTATAATAACATTCACATAATGATGCATTTATTTTCTATAATTATATCAAAATGTATTCTATCCTAAGGAACATTCTTCTATAAAGCATAACTTACATTATAATGATTGACTTATAATGACAACTATTCTGTATCATTTATTGTCACGTGGCCTACATTATCACCAAAGAACATCTATCGTCTTGGAACAGTGAACACCTTATTTCGTACTTTTAATTTGGCAAACCTGTTGTTTTGCAATTTCAGATTTCCACAATGTCAACGTGATGCCTTCTGCTGTCGTTAGCTGTGTTTTCCCAGATGTGGTGGTTCGTTTTCGTTGAGTTGATGCAAATAGCTGTTTGCTGCTTGGTGTAAGTGGAGATCGACTGAAGACTGGTGAAGGTGGTGGCTGCCTTCGCAGGTTCTTCCAAGATGAGTGATCAGGCGCTGTAGAAAGCAACATGTATTTAATACATCATGGATAGAGACACAATATATGACATATTATATATTTACTAGGCAACATATAATTGTCCCGTGGATGAACAAATTGTCGGTGGCATCTATCGAATTTGAGGGAAATGATATCTGGCCATATATATAACTAAATCAGAACATTAGTTTCTTTGTAGTATATGACGAACATAAAGAGGAACATATGCATTTGTTGTTACCATTTTTTTTATATCTTCCATTAAGCACTGCTGTTGGCCATCAACCATAACTTATGGCCACATGACTTAAACAGTGTTTACATTTTTCTCGATTAGCAACGGCAACTAAACAAAGTAAACCAGCTCAAAAATGAACCTAGATATTTGAGTAAAAAGACTTACTTTTTTTCAGTGAACTGCCAACATGAGACGTCATCACCATCTGAGAATCAAACACGACACCAATACTCGTGTGAAATGCTCTCACTACATGTTCTGTCGGGTCAAGCAGTGACACCTTCTTCACGCATGACTGTTTGTTAGCTTCTAGAAAATCTTTCAGTGCCGTTAAGATAACTTTGGTGGATTTCTCAATGGGGTAGCCGAAAACCCCTGAGCTCAGTGCAGGAAGGGCAATCGAAGACAGACCGCACTGTTCCGCAGCCAACATGCTTTCATAGATTGCATCGTAGAGGTTGTTCTCCTCACTCCTACTTCCTCCTTTCCACATGGGACCCACTGCATGGATTACCTTCTTGCATGGCAGCCGGCCTGATGTCGACACATATACGCCTCCGTCTTCTATCATACCACTCTGTCGCACATGGTCACGACACTCCCGCTGAATTGCTGGCCCTCCTGCACAAAGAGCATATGATTTTATTGCAGTGAGCCGATTATAATTTCCTTAAAAAACAGTTATACAATGTTGTGAATATTATACTATCATAAAAAAATATGCACTATTAGTGCTCTCTGTTAACGCCGCGGCATGCGTAGTGTCTGCGATTGCTGGAAGTTAACTTTTCACGCAGTGAACATTTGATTTACCATAAAAGCCACTAAGAACCCTTGATATACGGGGTATTTCGAAAAAATAAAGACGTTACGTTTCATTCGTGGGGTCGTAGATTAATCCCTGAAAGCTTGGAGCCCGAGGTGCAAGTCATCTAGGAGGAAAACGTGAACATAACCACATATAAACATACATACAAACATATGCTAGCTTGATTATAGTTAGATATATCCACATGGAGCGGCGAGCGCTTCTGGTGAATTAATCGGGAACCTGGTTAATGTTTCTCTAGGCTAGGGTCAAATCAGGTTATGTGAAAAATCAGCAGGTCCAGTAAACTGTTCAGTTCACAGGACCTGATGTCATGTGACGCATGGAGACTTTTCGCGTAGACTGTTGATATACCACGTTATGAAAGCAAAACAATCTGTCACATGTGTACAATTGTATTTCAGTATTATGTATTACATTGTATTGATTGTATTACATTGTACTGATCCTGCCTTGAAATGAACTGTTTCAAAACTGTTTGTTTTTGATGTTTTTTATTTGTTGTTGATGTCGTTCATATATTCTATCTTGAACGTATTTACTTTCTATCATCAAAGTATAGATTAGCAAGTGGGCTACCTAAGAAGCTGTCGGGCTACTTCACTTTGCAAAGTTGGTAGCCCGACTGGCTACCTACCATGCCTTGCTAAATCTCACCCGAGATATATATGCAAGTTGTTGTGCATTAATTATGACAAATTCACATTCATAGTATATATATATATATATATATATATATATATATGCACGTTGTTGTTACTCAGAATAATAACAACTTGCATATATATCTACTATGAATGTGAATTTATCAAAATTTATGCACAAATCTACCTCCGAGGTTAACCAAGAGCACTGTTAGCGCATATTTTCATTTGTGACAGTATGACATTCGCAACATTGTATGAACCAAGAGTATCTCTTGGTACACACATCAATGCCGTATATGCAGAAACGTAATTTACAATCCACTATATGCCTAATGAAACCATTAAACAAATATTATGTATATAACATTAGGTGGAATAACCAAAAAACATGGATAATGTTGAATGTGGTTCATTTATGTCAGTAAATAATTATTTCTGTTTATGATAGCTCAATTGTAAGTATTACCTGCATCAGCAATGGCTTTTGCAAGTCCCCCGCAGTGATCAAGTTGACCGTTTGCAGCATTGACAATTGCATCTGCATGGAATTTTGTCAAATCCCCTTGAATCACTTCTACTGTGGCACCACCAGGAAGCGTCACACATGATTTGCTGTTGCTGCCACCTGCACTGGCCCCAGCATCTGAAGCCAACACTTCATCTTTCTGTGCACACTTCCCAACAGGCTCAATGACAACCTCGTGTTGGCGTTCGAGTCTTTCAAGGGAATGTTGACCGGCTTCACTTGTCAAGAACTTTTGCATGCCTGGTTTGTCAACCGGGAACTGTTGCACTTTGACATCATCTAGCAAATTCTGCAATTTCTGAACAGCAACCTGAAGACTGTAGGTGTTTCCTGCAACGACATATCCATATGGTCCATCTAAATGTGGAGTAATCTTGACAGCACTATGTTGAAAGGTCTGAATAATTTCCCCGATCCATTCCTTCATGTACTTGTGTATGTAGCGAGCAACGCCGTGCTCCATTGGAACAAACTGCTCGTTGATGATGTTTTCTTTCATAAAAGTTTGTATTTCTTCCAGGGCTACTTCCACTTGTGATTTTGCTCCCGCCAGGTCTACAGTGTTTCCAGACACGGCGATTGTGAGTAAACCACCATGTTGAGATTGTTGGGCATCTATCAATTCTGTCCACTTCTCTGGTGATGACATCTTGTCTACATCAACCTCAACTGAAGTCTCACATGTTGTGGCATTGATCACTTCAATGGCAGTGTTCATGTGTTCATCACTGAGGGCATACACCCCTAGCTTGTTCCTCCCGGCATCATTGTAGGCAGCACAGATGCCCCGGCTCTTGAACTGATCCTCCATGTGTTTCCTCATGTCTTTCCCGTGGAGCATGCTGATAAGAGAGGTAGACATTTCTATGAACATTTCGGTCATGTTGTTCAAAATCTCATACATTTCAAGCTTCGCCAAAGTAATATCCCCTGGTATTCCACTGAATCTGACTTCGAGAGATTTCATGTGAATCACCACATCTAGGTCTGTAAACTTCTTCTCTTGCTGTGATCTAAATTCTGTTGCATTCAGCATTCGCAGTTGGTGCAATTTGAGAACTGACTTTGTCTCTGTGACAATTTTTGCTGCTCTTGTCATTTGCTCTTGCACCTTTGAATGATCCTCTTCCAACTGTGCTGAAAGACGTTCAACTTCTTTTCTCACCCCAGTGATGGACACAGTGCATGTATCCTTACTGACATCGACACTGATCTTACTGGGATCAAGTTCATCAACATAGCCAATGCGTTCCAAGAAAGGTTGCCAAGCTTCCTGCAGTGTCTCGATTTGCTCAGATGCGAAATGTTTGGCCAACACATCCAGGAAGGTCTTCGATACAGTCTTGTTCCACGTCCTGGCCAGTGTTTGTGCATTTGTTATCTTGTTGCTGATGATGCATGTCAACTCAATGCTACTGGATCCATTACTGTATGTCCCCCATTCAACTACTGCTGACACCTGAGCCATCGCAGTGTCCACCAGCTCACGTGACACGGCGGATGTCTGAAGGAAGTTCAACACACGTGGACAGAACCCTGTCACTGCGGCGTTCTTTGGAATCCATCCACCTGGAATTGTAGTGTCATGATGCGGTGGAGTTAACCCCAAACCTTCATAGTATGGCTTCACATGAAGGGCCCGATTTTCCACTTTATGAGTATCTTTGGCAAGGATGTCTCGAACATCTGCAAAAAGACAGCAGATATGATCATGAACCTGCAATATACCAATGTAAGAAAAACGCTTCACAAAAGCTGTACACAATGTTAGTCCATTATAGTTATTTCAATTATCCATTATTCAATTCAATATTGCAACTTACTGGCCCATTCTGCAAATTCAAGGAGAACATAATCATCTTCCCGGCAGACCTGTACGTTAGTCACTTCGCCACCTCCACTACGCCTGTTCTCAAAGTATAAGGTCATCATCTCCTCAGTGACATCACCAATGTTGTGCACCTGGACGACTTTAGACTGTGGCACTCTTTGTACACTCAGCATTTTCCCCCGAAGTGGCTTTTTGAGACAGAGTTCCCGCAGACGGTCAAACTCTGCAACAGTACAGGATTTGGTTCAAAAGCAAATGCATTTGCATTTGTCTTTTTGGAATCCAAGACATTTTCATTTGTACTATTGAAATCCAAGACATTTGCATCAACGCATTTGCATTTGGATTTTGGAAACCAAAACATTTGCATTTGCATTTTTTCTATCCAAAACACTTGTATTTGCAACAAAACATTTCCATTTCCATTTGATTCTGATTAAAAAGCATTTTCATTTAATAAAAAAAAACACTTGCATTTGCATTTGATTAAAAAACATTTGCATTTGATTAAAAAACATTTGCATTTGATTAATAAACATTTGCATCAAAATATGACATGTTTATGAAGTTCATAAAGCCATTGTTGAACCTGCAAATTGGCTTTCCAATCTTGTGTTTGAATCTACCTCATTTTAGAGCAAGTCTTAAATATTATCATGTAACCTGTGAATCCAGTTTAACACCATCTCAATGATCACATACAAGTTGTGCTGACTGTGGACTCTTGTGGACAGACTCTATTGAGCAGTGCATGAAAGGCTGGAAGCATGCATGGATGTTTTGTTTGACCTGGGAAATGCAATACAATTAACAACACTTTTAAAACAGAGCTGTCCATTTGGAGCATTTCAGTGGATCTGATGTGCGAATCATTGGTGCTGGCTATAACCCTACAAGCTAACTGTCACATATCAGTCACCATTCCCGACATATTCAAGATGCCACCATCCAAGCGTTCCAGTGTTTTTGATCATGATGATGTACCAAGTGATATATATAATTTATATATATATATATATATATATATTATATATATATATATATATATATATATATATATATATATATATATATATATATATATATATATATATATATATATATATATATTATATATATCAGGAGTTTTAAGGCCAAGTGCAAACACTGTACAAAAGAAATGAAAGGTTCAGGTAAAGCAACCAGGAATCTTTTGAATCATATCAAGGTAAGAATACAATGTTTAATTACTCTGGCTCCTTTGGGACCCGGCTACATTATGGGAATCTAGAAAGTCCCCTCACTGAATCGATGTTACCTTTTTCTATATGCTATATACTATGTTGGACCGTACTATGTAGTATGTGGTTAAACTTTTAAATTCACTGAAATTGGGAACCTAATAGATAGACAAATCACTTAGGCAGATACCAGGAAAAATGTGAAGTATGACAATTAGACAACTTTCAATTGTATGCATAAATATTTATAACAAAATATAATTATCATATATTATCTAGTATTATCTACTAACATTGTCTAAGGATAGAACATATTTAAATTGAATTTTGATGATTACATTGCTTCCTATTACTATTACAATTCCACTGCGTTTTGTTCAACCTATTGTTTGTAAAACAGACTAACATACAGTAAAGCCCAAGTCTTCCTTACTAAGCAAATATATCAGACCATTCAGGCCTTATCTACCAGTGAACATTCAATTGACCTGGTTTATTTACACATATTGGGCAATTAATGGCCTACTAAATACGGTTTGTGTGAGTGAAGAAGCATATACTTTATGAAATAACAAGTGCACTTAAATTAGTTGACAGTTGACTGAACCCCAGACTCTGTATAGGGGCTGACTGGCCCTTAATTCTCACAACTTGGGAGGGGGGCTAGAGAGGTTTGTAGGAAAGAAAGTAACAGGAAAAAAGTAATGGACAAAAGTAACAGGAAAAAATAAACCAATTTTCAGGAAATAAAAAAATTATTTCTGCGAATTTATTAAAATTTTAACCAGTGAATAAGCGGCTATACTTGTCCCACATTCTCATTTTGGAGGCAATATAAGTCATATATGTCTAATATGGTACCAAGCAAATAGTTTAATAATTACATATGGTTTTTAAAGCTGGCATTATTTTTTCAGAGACTTCATCCGTCTGTGACAATCAACCCGTCACCAGACACTCCCTCTAAGGCAGGTAGTGAGCAGCCTGACCAGCCTCTGCTGACTGGATTTGCTTCTCAAGCAAGAAATGAATCCTGGCCAACCCCCGCCAACAACAGTCCAACTCTGTTCTTGTCAACCTCATTGCTGCCAAGCCTCTGCCCATCTCATTTCTCTGAACCCCAGCTGCAACATACCCACCTGCAAGACTTCGCATAAACTTCTCGCTGCCCGACGTGACGTGCTTCACAAGAAGGTGGAGCAAACACTTGCATTTGCATCTTTCCAAATACTTGCATAATTTAAAACACTTGCATTTGCATAATTTAAAACACTTGCATTTGTATTTGAATAATATAAAAACATTTGCACTTGCATCACCTTAAACACAAGCATTTGAATCATTCAAAACCCTTGCATTTGCATTTAACTGCAATCATTTCTCGGTGCATTTGTATTTGAGTAATTTCAAACACTTGCATTTGCATTTAAATGTGCTGACTCGCATTTGAACCCAAGCGAAACAGTACACATCAATTTACTGTTTTGAAAATGTGGCCCCCATTATTCTGCAATATACTGTGTTCTTGCTTGCATGGGGCAACTCCGCCGTTTAGTATCTCTTAGAGGAATAGCCGGTCCCAAGCCTGGATAATGGAGGAGGGTTGGGCATGGGTCCAGCGACCCCATCCCATAAAACAACGCCAGCTATGGCAAATGAATCATGAGAAAACACTACTCTCAGTGGAGGGAGTGAGGCAGAACAGGACACTGAACTATTGATGGATGGGGACCAAACCCGAAAGGAAGTCTTCACCCTGACAGTGGATCTCCTAATACCAAAAACTACCATCAAAGTTGGATGCTGGAATGTAAGAACTTTGTTCCAGACTGGAAGACTTGCACAAGTCATACACGAGATGAAACAGTACAAACTTGGCCTCCTTGGCATCACAGAAGCTAGATGGACAGGTGCAGGAAAGACAACCTTGGCAACTGGTGACACCATCCTCTGGTCAGGCAGGAAAGATAATCAACATCGGGAAAGGGTGGCCCTGGTCATCGAGAAAGGGTGGCCCTGGTCATCGGGAAGTGGTGGCCCTGGTCATCCGGGAAAGGGTGTCCCTGGTCATCGGGAAAGGGTGGCCCTGGTCATTGGGAAGGAACAGAATAAAACACTCCTGGATTGGAAACCCATCAGTGAGAGATTACTGTATAGCAGATTCAACTCCAGATGTTGAAAACTGTCAATTATCACTGCCTATGCGCCGATAGAAGATGCAGAAGATGAAGTGAAGGATGACTTCTATGAGAGTCTGCAGTCAGCAGGAAAAGCAGTTCTAAAACATGATGTTTTGTTAGTGTTTGGAGACTTAAATGCACGAGTCGGTAACAACAACACAGGAAGGGAAAGAGTCATGGGTAGACAAGCCACTGGCACCATGAACAACAATGGAGAAAGGATGTGTGACCTGTGTGAATTCAATGACTTGGTAATTGGAGGAACTATCTTCCAGCACAAGCTGATACATTAACCTGGAAGTCCCCGGATGGCAACACAGAAAGCCAAATTGATCACATTTTCATAAATGGTAAGTGGCGACGTTCGTTACAAGATGTGAGAACCAAGACACCGGGAGTGATCACACACTTGTGGTAGCTGTCTTGGCTTTGAAGCTGAGAAGAGCCAAGCTCGGGGAGAAAAGACAGAAGTGCTTCAATGTTGCAAGACTGACTGATCCTGACATCAAACAGAAGTTCAATATTGCTCTCAAGAACAGTTACAGTGTGCAGAATGCGACTGAAATGGATTATACATGCATTCAACTGGGTAATACAGGAAGCAGGAGATATTATCCTCAGCTACTGGAAAACACAGATGGAAGAGTGGATATCCCAGCTTACATGGAAGGCAATTGAAGACAGAAAGCAGATCAAGAAACATATATTGGATTGGAAGATAATATGCAGTCGAAGACAAAGAAGTGAAAAACGGGGCAAGGAACGATAAACAACACTTCATTGATGGACTTGCTACAGAGGCAGTGGAAGCAGCAGGCGACAAGACATAAAGACACTCTATAGAATCACAAAATGCTTGAATGGTGACTATGGAACAAGCCAAGATCAACCTGTAAAGGACAACTATGGCAGGCTTATATCAGATGAGAAAGAGATAATATCGAGATGGAAAGAGAACTTTCAGAGCATCTTAAACAGACCAGAACCAGCAACCACAGCTGATATCAAGGAAACAGAAGAAGATATTGATGTCAACCTCGATCGGATCACCGAAACTGAAGTTAGAGAATCTATCAAAGCACTGAAAATGGAAAGGCACCTGGAGAAGATGGGATCTGTCCAGAGATGTTGAAGGCTGAGGAAGTTGTGACACCCAAGATCCTCTGTAAGATTTTGCAGCAGATATGGGACACTGAAGACACCCCAGAAGGATGGAAAACTGGCATTATTGTCAAGCTTCCAAAGAAAGGCGATCTTGGGGAGTGGAATAATTGGCGGGGGATAAAATTACTGCCTCTCACAAGTAAAGTCTTCAGCAGGATCATCCTCAGAAGAATTTCAGCTGCAACAGAGAACATCATCCGCCAGGAACAAGCTGGTTTCAGAAAAGGGAAAAGTTGCTTTGATCACATCTTCACCTTCAGACAGATCATTGAACAGTCAGCTGAATGAAACAGCACCATGTACGCCAACTACATAGATTTCAAAAAGGCGTTCGACAGTCTCCATCGAGAATCACTCTGGAAAATCCTCCGATCGTATGGGATCCCCCAGAAGATGATGAATATCATAAAACTTCTATACAGAGACTTTGAATGCAAGGTTATTTGCAACAACCAGCTCACAGATAGTTTCAGCATCACCACAGGGGTCAAGCAAGGGTGCATCTTATCACCATTCCTCTTCACTGTTGCCATGGACTGGCTAATGAAAGTGACGACGACAGCAATAGGGGAAGCAGATGAACATTCACCACCTACCTGGAGGATCTGGACTATGCTGATAACATCAGCCTGCTTTCAAGTCGGCAGAGAGACATGCAATAGAAGACAGACAGACTCCGAGAGAGAAGCCAACTCCAGGGTCACCAAAGCAAACCAGTCCTTTGCCATGCTGAAGAACATCTGGAAGTCAAAACAAGTGGGAACCAACACTACACTCAGAATGTCCTCAGTGTTTTACTGTATGGGGCAGAGTGCTGGAAACTAACAACTAGAATAGCCCACAAAATACATACCTTCCAGAACAAGTGCTTGCGGAAGATTCTCAGAATTTTCTGGCCTAGAAGAATTTCAAATGAAGAACTGCACCAAAGGACAAATGCAAAATCTCTTACCCAAACTGTGAAGAAGGACAGATGGAGATGGCAGAGGCATGTGTGTCGAATGCCACAAGATGCATTGCCCAGAATAGCCCTATGCTGGACACCAGATGGGAAGCGGAAAAGAGGTTGTCCCAAGGAGACCTGGCAAAGAACCATGGAGAAAGAGATGAAGGCATGCCGACTGACCTGGGAAACCATCACCAGACAGGCCGCAAACCGACAGCAGTGGTGCTCTCTTGTGGAAGCCTTATGTGCCACTTGAGGCATGGAGAGGACTGAGTAAGTGAGCTGCATGCATGGAAATGTTGCAATTCATCATCGCCTGACATACATAGAAACATAGATTTAATGTGTACATTAAAAACAAATTTCAAAACATTTGCCACATTCGATATCAAGTTAGTACAAATTCCAGAACTGCAAAAAAACATTTTTAACAGTATATAGCACAAATATCATTATCTCAAAAAGATTCTTAATGTGAATTTCAGAGCTACGGTTATGTAATATGTCAGCTTGACCTCACTGGAACACAAAAGTGATTACCTGGAGGGTGAGTGAACTGCAGCATTGCAACCCCTGGTTTCAAGCTGAAGGTCACACTCTGTATTTCACTGTGGATGTTCTGTGCTGAGAAGAATGTCTTCAAGTCTTCGCCAGTGCACATTGGTGACAAGCACGACACAAGGACCAGATTGTCTTCGAATGGTCCTCGAAGAACAGGTACTGACATTGGTGGTGTCATCAATTTCACTTGTATATGTGCACCGCTGATAATTAGTGGCTCCTTCTGCACAACTCGTCTGGCAGCTGTGTGGAGAAACAAACACGTTAATCAGAATGAAGTCTCCATAATTAGTATAAATTATATTATGTTGCTTGATAGAACAGGTACAGTGCATTTTTCTGTGACTCTTAGAATTATATATATATCTACTCACACTCTGCATCCTTGAAAGTGATGACGGCGATGCCTTCTCTGTCATCATAATCAACATGTTCCACATCTCCACCACCAGATTTGCGCCGGTTTTCAAAGAAAAGGCGTAGAAACTCCACGGATGTGGCCTTTGGAATTCCTTGTACATGGATCGCCCTTGGCTGGCAAGACTCTCGGTCAAGTCCAGCGTAGACGTCCATCAGACGGGTGACTGACAGTTGAGCGCCACACAGTTCCAAGTTCCTCAAACTCATTAGTTTTGTTGCGCCTAGTGAACCATTCAATATATTAAATAAGAGATGTTGAACTTAAGCATATTTGTTTAATTATCATATATTGTTTTGCTTTGTATCAATATAGATGAACATGCAATTGGTTGAAAATACTATAACATTTTTAATTAGCTGTAACAATTATCCACCTTTTTGTTTAGTGTAAATATTGATGAACATATAATTGGTTGGAAATACTATAACATTTATACTTAGCTGCAAAAGAAACCCACCTCTCAGTGCTGCTTATATATGCAATGACGTATTCTTTAAAAAATAACTGGGAGTTGTAATAACAAGTGGAATGAGATAACAAGTTTATATTGTATAAAGGCAAATTACACCAAAAAACTGTTTTAAATTGTGTATTGTTAAATTATAGGCTTGTTATTTGATTTCATGCAAGCTTTCTTTTTTAGTATTACAAATTCAATGTCTAAATAAATGAAAGGCTAGCATAGGCCCATTAATACACATCAAAGTAATACCTTGATCATATTTGAATGCAACTACAGCCACGCCTGTCTTTGTGTAATAGTCACATGACTGTAGCTCAGATTCCCCAGATTTATTCTCGATGAACATTTCTACGTTGTCTCTTGTAGTGCCCGGTTTGAAACCACGAATCTCTAGAATGTGGGCCGATGACATGTCTGGGGTGGCACAACTTGGCACTGGATTACGTTCCTTCTTGTGGGTGGCTTTTTCAACCTCTGTTTGGGTGATTATGAGTTCAGCCCCCTCTAGTGACAGAGCTCCACGCTGCAGAACATGCTGAGCATCTGGAGAAACACAGAGCAGTTTATAATTATAATATGAAAATAAATTCGACCCGAGCTCAGATACACATAAAAACGAAATGGTTAGGCAATCTCAAAATTTACATAGAATGTTGAAATTGTGAACATATGGATGAATACGCCAGTGGTAATGAACAAAGCACAGTTAAAAAGACCAATCTTCAGATGATAACGAAATATGTGTTCTGTTTCCTACTGAACTAACACTATCAGGCTGTGAATTGCAAGGAATTGGTGCAGCAACCGAAAAAGCCCTTGTTCCAATATTTGTTTCAAATCTTTGAACAAAATGTACATTAGAACTAGATGGTCTAGATGTCTAGGCTTTATTTTGAAGAGAACCAATTTTGCATATCTTGAAGTTTTGAAATACCCTCAACAGCAATATATATATATATATATATATATATATATAAATATATATATATATATATATATATATATATATATATATATATATAAATATATATATATATATATATATATATATATATATATATATATATATATATACATACATACATACATATATATATATGGTGATAAACAGTACCAATTTCTTTTCATGCAGCATTTGTAGCTTCTGAAGAAATGCAAAGTAATTTGGTAATATATAACTTAAGTACCAACTTTTTACAACTATTGTATCTACTATGCCTGCATCCAGCACCTATTCCAACAATTACAATTCCACAAACTTTAATTTGAATATGCAAGACCTTTTATGGCTACGCATTACGTCGAGATGACGAATGTAATGCAATTTGGTGTTGGCATAAATTGTGCAATTTAAATATAACCAGGTTAATTTTGTGTTTTGAGAACATGCAATTTATCATGATTATTCACTGGGAATAACAAATGCCTACCTTCTTCACTGTGGAATGAGATGGTTGCCTGCCCTTTAGTGCTTTGGTAGTCAAGTTTTTTCACTGGACCACCTCCAGACCTCCTCTTGTTCTCAAAGAACATCTTCAGCAGTTCTCCAGTTGTTGCTTCTTTGATGCCGCTAACCAAGATTACATTTCTTGGAGCTATTACGCGTTGGACTGAATCGTGATCATGGCCTTTTGATGCATGCTGTTTTCCATTTCCCATCTTTGGTTGTGTTGACTGGTTTCGTGAGGAAGTGCTCAAGTTTGGCTGAACTGTTAAGGTGCCGCCTTCTAATTGGACCTTTTTCTTCAGCGCGTTCTCAGCAAATACAATAAAAATAAAGTATTAGTACATTTTCCATCGACACTGTCGTTATATATCTTTCCATATGCCATGGTGTGTGTGTGTGTTTGTGCGTGCATGCGTGCATGCATGATGCATGTGTGCATGCATGCATGTATGTGTGTGTGTGTGTGCAACTCCAGCTAGATGCTCTCGGGAGCCAAACTGTCAGAGATTCATCTATAACCCCACGGTTGAGTCATCACAATAATAGTTCGTGAAACATGTTAACATGATTAACACACGAGGTATTGCTTTCATGTTCTGTCATTTCATATTATCACTTCCACTAATCTATGTATTAGGTGCAACAAAATCAATACAAATAAAATAGTATATTGCAAGCAGTGAATACATTAGTTATAGATTGGTAATTATTTCTTTGTAAAATATTGTTTTAAGTATAACTATAGTGGTTCAGGGTGAACCATAGATTCGAATTACACTTCAGTTCACCATTCCAACATTCTATTGTTTCTTTATACCTTTATTTTACGGGTTGCAAATGGAATGGAATAATTGTTAGTAAATAAGTGAGTGGTATAACATAGGTATGTGCATTTGCATGCCCAGCATATATATAATACGTCCATTTTGAGAAAGACCTATTACACATTTTTTATACTCATTGCATGTCTGCATTGAATATATGTTTGTATAACTAACAATAAATCAAATTTCTACGTTTATTATACACGTTTAATATGTGTAATGGGGAAGGTGGATGTGTAACATTGATCTGTACCAAGTGCTCAAGTGCTTCACTACATGCACCATTGCACATATTAAATGTGCATAATAAACGTAGACATTTGATTTATTGTTAGTTATACAAACATAATTATATTCTAACTGTTGTACAGATCAATGCAGACATGCAATGAGTATCAAAAATGTGTAATAGGCAGGGGGTCTTTCTAAAAATGGACGTAGTTTTAGGAGGTGTACAAGCAGGCATCACGAAGCATGACAAGAGGGGGGTCGTCTCCAAATAGTCCAAACTAGCGTGACGTACTTTGTGGACAGGTCCTATGAATACGCCACCGTGTTTATGCAAAATAACAACGCAAGTCCAGTGTATAGTGTAATAGACCAAATAAATTATATTTAATTCGCTAATCACGAGCAAGCAATTATGCAAGCTTTCGCTATCAAAATGACATATATCATCACTGCACGCATGCCGCCCCACCCCCCCCCATATGGCATGCACACGTAGGGGAAGGCAGTGATAGTTGAGCCATTTTTCATTCTTTCTGATATCTAGGGCACAATTATATTCATAAATCAAAACTGTTTTTACTCACATAAATTATGATTATTAGTAGATAATTTTATACAAAAATAATATATCTAGCATGCATAGATAATTATATGCAGCTGATTCAAATATGGTTGGTAAGGTGGCTGAACTAACACTTGGTGTGGGGTAAGTTGAGCCAGAGTGTAGCGTAAGTTAGGTAAATGCTTTATTTGTATACTTTCCATAAGCCATGTACTAAAATTTAATAACAATTCACCCAACACATCTACCCAATGGGTACAACACGTCTCTGACAAGTTTATGCTCTTAAATAATAAGTTGACACACTTAATTAATATACACTTAATGGCCAATCACAACCAGTATGACTAACCGTCAATACCTTGTAGCTATCCAATGTCCCAATTTGCTCAGAAAAATTAATTCCTTGATGCATTTTGGGGAAAGAACACTCAACTTTGTTCTTTAACCACTCTTCCACTAACCCTCACTTGGGCCTTGGGTGGCTCAACTAGCCCCGTTTCAACAATTAAGCTTTTTTAATTAATTTCTCATTAATGCGCGAAGTGATGTAATTAATCTTCTTCCACGTGCATAGTCAAACCATTTGTAAGTGAACAAAAAATAAAGTCTAGTCACATGTATTGATAGTTTACACACCAGCAGACATTAATCACAATCACAAAAAGTTTCGAACAGCATCAGAAAACATACTTTTAACTCACATTTTCTGACCATTGTGACAAATAGCATTTATTGTACATCAGTCATGTTCTAATAACATGTTCAATCACTGGGTGGTACCATGTAACTGTCGCTGCTGTAGTTTCCTGGGAAATATGGGTGGCTCAACTAACCAAGTTCTTCAACTAACACTGCCTTTCCCTAATATCTAAAATATATATCTGCACAGACATTTATGGCAGATTACCAAACATTGATAACGATACAAGGACTAACTATATCACTACTGACTAGCAATTAAAAACCCTGTTTACACTACTGAACATTTCATAAGAGGAAAAAGTACTAAGGCAAATCCTTGTGTACAAATCTGGAACAGGGAAAAGCATCAAAACATTAAGTGCACTTTATTTACAAATATTACAACAGAACCACATCAAACACAAATAGTCTGGTTTGTCAGGTTGGTGATTTCATTAGACAACCCACAGTGGTGTACTGGAAATACTTAACTTATTGTTCAAACTAAAAAGGGTTGCTATTTAGCCCCCCCCCCACATGACAAGACAAGAATAATCAGCTGATAGTATTCAACATATAATTCATAATCATCAAATCAGTTGATTGTCATATTTAAACGTTGTAACATTTAAACACCAATAAGTAAATTTTTTAATAATCCAGCACTGTGTCTTTACCCAGCATTTGCAAAAATACCGGTAACTCCTGGGTTGGCTGCACCAAACCTGTGAACACATATAAATGTTAATTTGTTATATTTTACACAAACATCGTAAGTTTACTAATCAATGTAACCATTGACATCAATTTAAAATGTCATGTGTCCAATGGCACTGAGATATGACTCAATTCCCCGGTCACACAGCATGTATTCCAATCCAAGTTCATCCAAACAAGCATTAAGGTTGATGTACTTCTTCCTGCGCTTGGGAGCGGGCTGACCCAACTGTAGCTGGAGGATGGAGACGAGTGATGCGGCTTCCTATTGGCTGAACACCTCGACCACCTTAAAGATATTGGGGTGTATCTTGCCTGTCTTCCGCATGAGTCGTATATGATACCCTTCAACGTGATTGTTGGTGCGAGGGCAGTCATATTTAAAGAAATTCCACATTTCGATACTGCCCGTTCATCCATGTCCTGTCGAAGTAGTCACTGAAGTCTCGTACAGTACATCTGGTGCTGTGTTCTTGAAAATTGAAATACGTCTTTCACATGTGGCACGGGGACAAATGGCATTGCTAGTAGCATACGAAACCAATTCCTGTGGTCAGCGTTCTCTCTGTAGCTCACGGATAGTCCTATACCTTGGATTCTCCGCCACAGACACTGGAAGTGGAAGTAGCACCCCTTGACAATCACTCCGGGGAACACGTGTATGCAGGCATTCATCAGACCTTTCTCGAAATCCTGCATGATACGTTGGGGGCTGATGGTGAATACGACTGATTCAGACTTTTCCTTCACCAAACTGAGGAAACGAATGTAGGTGTTCCCATCTCTGTTGGGAGCAGACCAAACACAAGTGGCAGCATCACCCCAAGAACGAATGCATGCAATGTGACTATTTGATAAAACAGCCTTAGTGCTGTTGCAAACGTCCCATCCATGTGATAGGTATCAGCATTCGCTAGTGAATGCAGAGCAGAGTTGGACGCAAACACTATTATCTTGTCGGCTCCATCACCATCCTCCCCAAGCAGGAACCGATTTCCTTGAACCGTAGTTGTCCACTGGCCATCCAGGTCAATGTCACCTCTTGTGGATGGCATTAGGGGGAAGCGTTTCCTCCGTTCATGGTACCATGATGACTTGACACGCTGGTATTGAGGCAGAGCAGATGCTGTTTCACCTGGTGAAGCCATCGCAGTCGAACTTTGTTGTAGCAGTTTCACCTTTTCCTGATCGTAAATCGCCTGCATTGAAGTCGTTTCATCCCTGGCTCGCTTCCTCATGTTTCCTCTCAGTTGTCGCGCTTGTACGTCACCAGGGATGGGTTGGTGATTGTGGCTATCTTCAGCTTTCACCACAGTTCCATCATCGCTGACCACAACAAATGCCTTACACTTCATACTTTTCCTCTTGCTACATGTGAACTTCATGCCATTTGTCAATGCTTTCGATTTGTGATAGGTATAACTGTTCAAAACAGCAACAGGAAGTCCCCTAGCACATTCGGTGAACTCAACACTTGCAGCCATGTTTCACGTGTCATTCCGAACTCAAATTTAAAATTTAACATGAAACTCAGGCCAGCTAGGGCAGAGCAGCTCAACATATCCTTTCCTTATTGGCTAGAAATGTGTGAACCGACAGGCACAGAACACCACAAATCCACAATCAATAGTTTATTCAGTTAAAAGTTAGGACAATTGACTTTTAATAATGGATTAGGGCAATTAGCTATTATGTGTGAGTTAAATTGTGTTTTGCTCACCTCAAACAAGCTTTATTTAGAGGATTTACTTTAACTCTTAGGACAGTGAGCTTTTCATACCACACAATTGATGTGTGGAAGTTACATGGAGCTTCAAATGGCCGACCCTTCAAATGATTAACTCTTCCTACAATTAGAAATATCTAGAAAGAAGGGGTGTGTTAAATCAACAGCATACTGACTGGAGGGCTAGTGGCACTCAATTCTCACACCTCGGGGGGCTACTGGCACTCAATTCTCACACCTCGGGGGGCTACTGGTACGGGGGGGGGCTAGAGACATGAGGGCTACTGGGATGACACCGTTATCCCTTTATACAAAAGTGAGAACTCTGAATTATTTACAACTTACAGACCAATTTCTAATCTCCCATGCCTATTGAAAATACTAGAGCACCCAATGGACAACAGGCTTCACAATTTCTTGGCAGAACACAGCATTATATCAAAAATAAAACAATACGGATTTAGGGAAAATTACTCAACATATATATGGCACTAATTGATTTGGTTGATAAAATATAAAGCAACAAAGACAACAACAAACAAAATATAGGCATTTTTCTTGACCTCAGCAAGGCTTTTGACAAATAGATCATAAAATTTTAATAAATAAACCCAAATGCTATGGTATAAGAGGTATTGCATATGACTTGTTCAAGTTATCTTGACAATAGAATACAATATGTTTCCTATAACACAACAGACTCGGATTGTATGAAAATAACATGTGGAGTTCCACAAGGATCCATATTAGGCTCATTACATGTTTTATATATAAATGTTATTGAAAATGTATTAGATATCTTAAATCCGATGTCTGCAGATGACACAAATTTGTTCCATGATCACACAAATTTTGACACTCTCATTGAAGAAGTAAACATAGAACTACATAAAATCTCAACATGGTTCCATACCAAATTACCAATGAGCTTTCATGAAGTATCAAAAAATCTAATTTCATAATATTCAAACCAAAAGAAAAAATACAATAATGACAATGCCTTAATAAAATAAATGGAAAAGAAATTTCTAGGAACATACATAGATGAACACTTGAGTTGGTCAACACCAGACCTGATGCCAAGTACATTTCCGTGAGTACGAGTACAAGAACATTGCTGAAAGCTGAGTACAAGTACGAGAATAAGTACGTAGCTAAAAGTATGAGTACAAGTACATTCCCACAAGTACATATTTTATAAATATTAAATAACGTATTTTAAACTAAAATTATTAATTAATCTAAAAAGTCAGCAACAAGTGAATAATATGCGATGGCAGTTGATCTGATTTTTTCTGAGGAAAACAGTAAAAAACATCTTTATTTCATCAACAATAACATTAACTTCAAGTAAAAGAAAGAAACCAACAGGAGGGTTTGTTAACTGTCAACACACTAGTTAAAATTTTTTTTAGCATTTCTTTTATCTCTGCTCCCTCAAACCCAGACTAGCATGTCTCATAGCTTCATGAGACATGCTGCATGTCTCCTGGCTTCACTGATCCCACACTGAGTTCATTGTGGGGAGCGGTGGTCTAATGGTTAGAGCACCCGCCTGTCGATCGAGAGGACGGTGGTTCGATTCCACCTCCGCCGTTTCGAAGCTTGGGCAATTTCGTTCACCCCACTTTGCCTGTGTCTTTCGGAAGAGACACTAAAAGCCGTTGGTCCAAACTCCTGCGTTAGCTCAAGATTGGGCTGTTTGGAGTATAACTACTTGAGACTTGAGATTGTTATGAAGCATTTGAGTCAATGTTAGCAATTGCAATCAATGGTCAGTTAGGAGAGCTCTAGGTCTGGAATCCTCAGACATAGTCCCAGGACTCTGGACCACATGTCTAGACAGTGGATATGGTCAATTAATTAATCAATTAATTAAACAACGATCATCTTAAATTAATCACTGTCACAGATTTTGTTGCATTTTTTTGTTTAGAAAAAAAAGTTCTCCACAGACCCATACAATATAATTGTGGTTTACCACAATATATATATATAATACATTATTTATACTTGAAGACAAATGAATGCCTACCCCTACAAACAAATAGGAACCCCAAACATACAATTACCTTTTACAAACCCCTCCATTTTACAAACATACAGACATAGTATGACTCATAAAATTAGTTTTTTGCTTGGAGTCCCTTCTTAACTGCAGTTAACAATTCATAAACCACATGCTTTGATATAATAATACCCATTAAACTAATATCTTTGTAGTTAGTCTGCCAGTGACTAAACATTACCCCCCCCTCCTAAACATGTACATCATTTTAAGGGGTAGAGGTGAGAAGATTTGTCCAAACTGCAACAAAGGGGATGTGTGGCAATTTTAATAAAGTTTGTTTGTCCTTGTCTTTAATAAAGACCACATGTCACATGAGACCAATTTACATTCTTACATATCAGTTCAGTTTGTCGTCTTTTGCTGCAAAAAGGCAGTGTTGCAATTTGCAATCTGTTGATATTAGAAGGTTGGAATTTACATTTTCTGATCTTAGAATACTGATTGTTGAAAGGGTTGGCACATGCCAATACAACAGGCTCAAATTCCCCTTTGTACTTTTTAGCCAGACTGCTGGCACCAGATTATACTGGTGTAGGAGGCAGTCTGACTTAAGCCACCTTACTTCTACAGAGGAAGACTCAGCTGGCAGTTCTTCTTAGCAGTTAGCACTGTCAGCCAGTACCAAGTGATGTGGTCTCCTGACTGCATCAAAGGCATTTCATGACTAACTGGTGGGTTAACTGATAAATGGCCCTTTATGGACACCCTGGTGGCTTTTAATTAAACAAATGGATTATGGCTTGAACTGGTAGCCTACAATTGTTTGCTTAACAGGGTGTTTCTGACTGGGAAAAGATCCTGCATGTTGCCTTTTTTATAGCCATGGTTATTGGAGAATGGGGTGTACTATGTGTAGGGATGGTAACAGGGGTAATCAATCAGAAATAACAAAGTACTTATAAAAAAATGTGTTGAACATTCAGATACTTCAGGAAAGTTTAATTTTGTTAACTACAAATAAATTAATTTTCACAGCATATATTTAGAAAGTCCTCAGATGCACTTGTAATGTACTCATTAAATCTTAGTATAATGAGTACAATTGACAATTGAAAAACTTTGCATTAAAAGGTCAATTGGTGACAAAAAAAGAAAAACTAACAAATCACTGTTCAATTAAGCCAAGGTATATTATATATATGGCGATTTCTCAAATTCAAGTCTATATATATCCGACTCTTTACATATTACGTTACGATTCGTCACATAAAAGTGTTCTTGTAACAATAATTAATTATGATTCATGCACAACTGGTTATTAGACCTACATAGGCTACTACGAAGCCTAGGCTAGGCCTACCATTATTTTGGGGTTTGTGCAACGCTAACTTAGTCTTAGAGGCTATCGCTCGCGTCAGTTGCAAAAATCGCTCGCTGCCTGCAAGTGTTCGTCTTGACAAGCAGTTTCTAGAGTATATTATAGATTCACTAGGAAAGTCTACGCTCTTTATAACGCAGCGTTCGGGCTCCAGTATTCGGAGTTCACATATCATCCGTCACGGGGGATGGCGATAGCAGACCGCTGGCGCTGCACCAAGATTAAAGAATCGAGATTGCAAGAACATCGAAGCCACGATATGCTGGCCGCGCGGTTTATACAAAAGTTACCAAATGAGTGGACTAGCGTCGATGTGTATTATGTTTCAATGTCACATACTGTTGTATGCTGAACTGGATAAAATGCATGTATACATGTACAATTGTAGAATAGTTAAGTTATCAACAATATTTCGCTACGATCTGATTGACCGACTACGCATCGAAAATAATAACCTGGATCGGAGCTACCGAACATGCACATGAGTTGACACGGAGTGTAAAAGATGATTAAACATTGAAAACGACAAATTTAGTAAGTGTTCCACTTAATTTGTCTTTCAACCACTCGTAACATATAAATTCACGACGCACATCTCCGGTACCACTTAACATTGATTCACTGTTTCGTGTGCTGATGACGAATTCATATTTTTGCGCACCGAGTTTGAGTTGTGCGTTTGGCATTACGACGCAATGGAAGCGTGCCAGTTCACCCCAGCTTATATTGCCTGGTGTTGCCTACCAAGCTGCATTTATGACTATGCATTTCATTCTTATACAAGCTGCATTTATGACTATACATCTCATTTTATACATGGCGTATTTGTGAATCTTAACCTGATGCATCCTGAACACCGAAATTTCGGTGTTGGGATGTAGTGTTCATATTGATCGCTATGTGGCGCCACGCTCGTTCGCTTTGGTTATGCTGTTGGTGCCCGGATGAAAACAACACATGTGCGGACGTTTTGAGCCGTTTCTCGAATCGATCCGTCAATTATTAGTATTTTTGCGAAATTTTTGGAAAGTGACCGATATTTCGTCAACGTTTTACGATTCATGGTTATGAAGACTATGAGCGGGCATTGCATCTGTTGGGTTTTACATCCGATAATTCGGATGTAAATGATATTAGTAGCGGCCAAGACAACAACATCGATGTGTCAATGATGAGTTTTTACTGTATTCATTGTCTTTTGATGTAACATTTGACTCACATTTGCAGAATTACTGCATTTATATTCCTTGAATTTTTCTTTTCCATCAGTTATTATACTACAATACATGGTGTGCTCTGATATATATGTCAATAGATTACATGTACCTATGAAACTTTCATTATTATGCATTTTGTGAACAGTTTTGTGTGCTTTATATGTATATATGCGATCAACCAAAATCATAGTACTTGCATGCTAATTGTAATATTTCACAGGTAAATGCAGATATTATTATAATTTCTCTTGCTGCTCATAGAGGACATGTAGGCCTACCTTGCAGTACCAAACTTGCCTCATTTTGTGCTTTATTGTGTCCATGAGTGACGAAATAAAACTAGATTTCGTATTTAATTTTTCACTTTGCGATTGTTTACATATGCTAAGTATATGCTAATTAGCCACAGTTAATCATAACATTGATAGTGTTATTACCATTGGTAAGATAAATATTCTGTGATTCAGAATATGTATATATTGTAAGGGTTTTGATGAAGACTTTACGTCTTACAGTGCATTTCATAATCCCATGGGTTGAAACAAAATCAACTCCCCCAGAAATTCAGGGCTTATCAGGTTTTAATTGCAAGTTTCAAACCGCCTAAACGAAGTCGCATACGAAACCAGTGTCGGGTCGTGGCCACTGCCACGGCACGGCACTCGGTGATCGATGACATGTTGCAATTCAAAACCGTTTCACCAATTTGCAGTGTATGCCATGGGGTTTACTAAAGTAAACATTTATTTCTTTGTACAAAAGTCATAGCGCCAACAATTATAAGTACCAATTACAATTTCATTGCGACAACGACATAATATCCGAATGGGAAATGGTGGGGCCACCACACGGTAAAAAAAACTAACAAATCGCTCGCCTCAATTAATTTGCATATTTTATCGCGATTTATCGCTCGCCTGTTGTTTTCAAACGTGAATCCCTGGGCGGCCTAACCATACCTAATCTTGATCATATACATAGTGCCAGTTTAGAACTATAGTCATAGACATACTATACATAGAAATGGATGGATCTGTACGTGACACTGGCACTGCGCAGTTCAGTTACACAAATGAGACAACTTTTTGAAAATAATGGCCACTAAATGTACAAAGCAGGCGTGTTAGGCCTACTGGAAAGAGAAAAGGAGGACGCCCAAAAGGGTATAGTAAATGTACCTACTTTGTTCGCTGTCGAACGGACGATTATTTATGTGCCGTCATTTCTGTTCATATACGTCTCAGACTCGGCCCTCGGGTCTCGGGTCGTATTCTCACCATGACCATCCTTTCGGCGAGTTTCGGCACGTCTGAAATTGTTACGTTTGCACACGAAACAACTTGACGATTTACTTTTGTTATATTCTAGAGGCTGTTGTAGTTTCTCGGAAAGTGCCACTAGTATATAACCTGTCTTGTGATGTTTGGTGATATTAAAATTGACTTCAGTCGCTAGGTGGCGTAATGCACAAAGTCGGTTCGCGCTGTGTGTAATGAGCGCAGCATTCGAAATTATGCGCGAGGCAGGAGTCAATTAACAATGCCCATTGCCCTTTCTTAAAACTATACAACCAAACAGATAGATGCAAGATCAGTTAAATACAGACTATATTGTTTAGTTGCAAGCTTGTCCACCAGGGGTGGAAACCAAACAAACTGAAAGTAGTAAAAACGTGACAAGGGAATTTCCCAGGGTATTTCCATGCACGTGACATGACGCCACTTCAATAGTTTGTTGTCGTAATACCGGTTACACTTTAAAGTTTCTTGTAAAACAACCAATCCTTTAACATGAAAACTTAGCCCGTGCCGCTTCTCGGTATGTATAATATCGGCATGATCTGAGACGACAGTACTCAGTAGCGTATTACAAATCAAGAATGTTAATTACTTGTGAGATTGAGTAGCTGTAGAACCAGAGTAGAATAGCTACGAGTCTCCGAGTCTGATATGAATGTTTGATTAATTGTTTATGACTGCCCTTTGGCTTAGCGCATGACCATCGTAGGACCTCAATTAAGCATTTGTCTTACTATCGTTTGGAGTTTTCCTCCAAGACAACAATTTTGAAAAAGACTAGTTTGCATTTCGTTCTCGCAACAACCGACCGTTTACTCGGAACCGTTCGTTACTGATCGCGTTATATAGAGTCTTAACTTGGTGAAGTTTTGAATTTGTCTTTATGAATATGGGGCCTACACACACACATTGACGCATCATATAACTACTTGACAAAACGTTCGCAACAATATTCAGGTGGGATGTTATCACATTGTTTACGTGGCAAACATGTTTGAATGTTTCCGCGCCTCTGTTTCTGCGCTGACCGGCCTGTTTATGATGCTCGGGGTCACTCCAATGATCTACGGGTTCCCAAGTATAGGCATATTGGTATTCCTGCATTACCACCATTAGATTGACCCACATTATTTACTCCGCTAAAAGACATTCCTACCTCATATGATCTATCTAAAAAAATTCATTCCATTACACCACAACATTTAATAGTATTGTTATTGTTATTAACATCAAATATAGCGTGACTTAGGGCAATTTTAGTGGTCCAAATATAGAGCTGAGATTTGCACAAGCCTCCAAAATATCCCAATTCAGCATGCCATCAGACCTGGGGTTAAACAATTTTCATCAGTTCCAATCTGATTCTAAGTGTGGAAAAAACTAATTGATTCCAATTCAGTAATTTTTATAAGTTCCAGTTCAATTCGCAATGTAAATAGCACACCGTTTTTAATCAGTTCCAATTCAATTCACAGCAATAGCAAATATCACACAACCATGCGTAATTTACTACTAACAAAACAGTCCAATTACAACATTATGATGTTTTCATTCAAACAGTGTTTATGACAACTATTACTACTTATACTAGTGTGATCTCAATTATGATCCTAATTACGTAATTGTGTCGTTCGTGTAACAGCAATGAAGACGGCAGACACCAGACTATATACTGGCTTCAGAAGAAGGAAGCATTAAGATCCCAGTGACATACTGGGGGTGGTGGCATTATGTCATGGTTACCGTTTGGCTTAATTTGTTTTATTTTATCACATGAAACATGTTGCTCCACTACAAGGTAGCATTGTAAACTAATGGGTGAGTAAGTTTGGCCGGCCCCCTTTGGCCGACCGTCCTTGGACACCCTGGCTAGGCTACTAGAAGACTAAGCTTATATAAAACTGTTCATGGTATTGCCCCTTGCTAGAGTAACACATGCATTCATTGTATGGTTAATTTATGGATAACCCTTTCACTATGGACTTCCTGGCTTCATTAAACAAACACAGTGATAATGGCCTGAACTCGTAACAACGGTTTGCTTAAGGGGTTTCTGACTCTGAAAAGATGCTGCCCTTCGAAGGAAAGCCTTCTTTGTGTCACTGCAGTCAATGTGCTAAATAATTTTCGTTTTGAAAATTTTCTTTTCAGCTCAATTCAACACAGTATTCCAATTCATTTCCAGTTGACCCAGCCCTGGATGGAATGCACATTTTGGGATAGATAAAATGAAGTAGTGGCGTAACTAATTTACAGCAGCGCATCCAGGCCCCCCCCCCCCGGGTGTCTCAAAACCTCCTAGGCCACGGAAGGGGGGGTCTTAGACCCCCCTGTGTCCGTCTCAAATTTTACGGTAAATGACAACGTATATATCGGAACTAGTATCACTGTAAAGACTGAATTATTAGCAGCCGGCTAATATTAACCCTTCTGCAAGTAGAATGGCCGATGTGTCGTCCCGCCCACCCCATCCCCCACCCCCGTTCGTAAGTATAGAACGACATATGACTACGATTGACTGAGACCCCGTGTCAACAAACGTAGTTCCGCCCCTGATCTACTCCAGTTCAATGTAGGATTACCAGCAGATTAGTAGACGTGCAGAACAATAAGCCCCTTTTATCGGCTATGGCAGGGAGACTTCACAAACACCCCTTTCAAAAACATCCCACTCCCTCGTTGTTTTACACGTACAGTCCCAGACATTCTAAGAGTGACCGCCCCGGGATAGGATTCAAAGTGTGTGTTTCAGATTTAAGGCATCTGTTCACCGCTGACGTATTATATAACGCAACAGCGCGCCTAGCTACGCTCTGTCTGACTCAACAGCGAGACTCGTTTAACCTGCTTCAGTGTACAGGACTGGGTTAACGCATCATCGTAAAGTACTTTCACAACAAAATGTCAATCTGATTCGTGGCGTACCCAAAATTAGATAATTGTTGTAAGGACACTATTTTCGTGATAGAAGCCATTTTGTCTCTGCGGCAGTGTTTGGTGTTCAGTAGGTCATGGCAGGCCGGATGGGCCATAAACACAGTTTCAGTTGCCTCCATAGGGAGGCTTAGCGTCGGGTTTTCATCATTTCTTCTAGCAATGCTGCTGCATGTGATAACGCAAAATTAGTCCAAAACTTGCCCGAAAGCCAGCCAGCCAGCCAGCCAGCCAGCCAGCCAGCCAGCCAGCCTGCCAGCCAGCCTGCCAGCCTGCCTGCCAGCCTGCCTGCCTGCCTGCCTGCCTGCCTGCCTGCGTTTGTGCCCGCCCTCATATGTGCATGCCTATTGCCTACGTGTCTACCCACCTACCTATCTACATAAGCAACAACCATCCCGCCTACACACACACACACACACACACACACACACACACACACACACACACACACACACACACACACACACACACACACACACACACACACACACACACACACACACACACACACACACACACACACACACACACACACACACACACACACACACACACACACACACACACACACACACACACACACACACACACACACACACACACACACACACACACACACACACACACACACACACACACACACACACACACACACACACACACACACACACACACACACACACACACACACACACACACACACACACACACACACACACACACACACACACACACACACACACACACACACACACACACACACACACACACACACACACACACACACACACACACACACACACACACACACACACACACACACACACACACACACACACACACACACACACACACACACACACACACACACACACACACACACACACACACACACACACACACACACACACACACACACACACACACACACACACACACACACACACACACACACACACACACACACACACACACACACACACACACACACACACACACACACACACACACACACACACACACACACACACACACACACACACACACACACACACACACACACACACACACACACACACACACACACACACACACACACACACACACACACACACACACACACACACACACACACACACACACACACACACACACACACACACACACACACACACACACACACACACACACACACACACACACACACACACACACACACACACACACACACACACACACACACACACACACACACACACACACACACACACACACACACACACACACACACACACACACACACACACACACACACACACACACACACACACACACACACACACACACACACACACACACACACACACACACACACACACACACACACACACACACACACACACACACACACACACACACACACACACACACACACACACACACACACACACACACACACACACACACACACACACACACACACACACACACACACACACACACACACACACACACACACACACACACACACACACACACACACACACACACACACACACCCGTCCACCTACCTCAAAATTGTCGTACGTTCGTAATGTATTATTTTTCCTATTTTAGGTTATCATTACAAACCTTTGGTTTCGAGTGTTCAACTGACCACGACGGCATTGGTAAACCGTCATGGCTGCGCAGATGATTGGACAAGGTGAGGAGTTGCTCGAGGAACTTCTGCAATGTATGATCTGTTACGAGCCGTACTGCAACCCGAAGATTCTGCAATGTGGCCACACCTTCTGCGAGGAGTGTCTTCAGGGATACCACAACGCCAACCAGAAAGAATGCCGATTCCTGTCAGGGAATCTACCTTGCCCCAACTGCCGAGAAATAACATCGATTCCTATGAACGGCATTGCGGGGTTACGTAACGACTTTAGGATGAAGAAAATGGAAGACGTGTTCCGAAAGATGGCTATACACAACCGTGCCTCGACTAGTTTATGTAATCCATGTCAGTCGCTGAAAATGATGGTAGTCGCAAAGGTGTACTGTATCAAGTGCAATGTGAACTACTGCGAAAAATGTTTGCTTAAGCACATGGCTAACCCAGTCTTCGAAGGCCATACAGTCGTTAACAAGTCGACGCTACAGTGTCTGACTTCAGTGTGGCCAAAGTGTAAGGTGCGTGTGAAATACAGAAATATATTAGGGGTTGTGGCAATTAAATAAGAGTTCGACAAAATGATGACTACAATGATCCTGTTAGTTGATATGTATTCTATGTCACTCCTATCAAAGTAGGTTAGAATAATATGTTTGTAGGAGGCACTCTATCAAAACTCTGTTGCAACGGCGACTGGATTGCTCATGGGAGTAGAGAATGAACTTCATTCCTACAAATATACACAGTCATTACACTGAATAGTATATATTACTCATTCTATTGGATTACTAACCGAATACCCTCAAATTAGGTTTTTTTGATTAATTTTGTAAATGCTCATTGTGGCTTTATTGCGAGCACCGCGGAAAGGCACACATTATTCTGCTATATTGACTGATCTTTCGTTTCTTTTGTACCACCTTTGTACAGATTCACACGGGCGAGGACAGTTGCTACTTCTGTCAGACATGCAAGACTGTCGTGTGCGCGCTGTGTGTCATAGGAGAACATGCGGATCACGTTGTCGCCGAAATAGACGCGTTGCATAAGCAACAGACGCAGAACATCCGCGAACTTCAGGAAATCATTCACGACAAGGTGGAGAGATCGCACGCTGTATACACTGACACGAATGCCTTTCGTACGTCGATACTCACATCGTGTAAACAGGTGTGTGACATAACGTATTCCATATACTTAGTATAGAGGTAGAGTAAAATAAATTTTACGAGTAAATATATTTTGCTAAAAAGGGGACCCAACATGATACGCATCGTGGTGGTACAGACGATAAATGAATGCATAACAGAAAAACAGCAGTTTCTGTAATTTTTTTAAACACAAAAAATGGCATGAGTTGACTAGGTTTTGTATTGGTAGTTTTTATAACGAGTTCCCACCATTCTAATTCTAACTGAGTAGGACGCCTTTGTATTGGTCAATCAAACCTATTTTCGAGCGTAAATATCTCGTAACTGTAATTGTCGGGCATGGTAGCGTAGTGGTTAGAACACAGAGAGAATTTCGTTATATACACGTTGCCTCTGTCTTTTTCACCTCATTTCATCCCTAGGGACGATCTACGCCAGCCTGGTCTGTATTAGGGTGTGCGTAATTCACTCAGCTTTGTGAAGGAGTAGACTGGCTATAGATAGTGGTGGCTACATATGTGTGAACTTATAGTCTTCGAGCTGTCACCGCAACGTGACTGAATGCTTCCCAGAGATATCGAGTTGGCGTTGGAGTTAGCAGGTTTCTCAGGGATGAAGCATACAATTTTACCGACTGGATACCGCAGTATATAAGAACTTACTTTTAGCTACAGCGAATCCACAATCGTGTTGAAACCCTGACACGAAGACATCAGGCTTGATTTTGTACTGTATCGTTGTCTATCCAAATGCCCAGTGATGCATGAAGGACACAAGATACACAACGAAGCAAAGCAAAGGTGTAGTAACAGCGGCGTGATCGAGTAGACGGTATTCATTTTTGTAGTTCGAACATTCCGTCAAACGATGCATAAAGGTGTCTACGATGCATAAAGGTGTCTACGATGCATAAAGGTGTCTACGATGCATAAAGGTGTCAACGATGCATAAAGGTGTCTACGATGCATAAAGGTGTCTACGATGCATAAAGGTGTCTACGATGCATAAAGGTGTCAACGATGCATAAAGGTGTCTACGATGCATAAAGGTGTCAACGATGCATAAAGGTGTCAACGATGCATAAAGGTGTCTACGATGCATAAAGGTGTCTACGATGCATAAAGGTGTCTACGATGCATAAAGGTGTCTACGATGCATAAAGGTGTCAACGATGCATAAAGGTGTCTACGATGCATAAAGGTGTCTACGATGCATAAAGGTGTCTACGATGCATAAAGGTGTCAACGATGCATAAAGGTGTCTACGATGCATAAAGGTGTCTACGATGCATAAAGGTGTCTACGATGCATAAAGGTGTCAACGATGCATAAAGGTGTCTACGATGCATAAAGGTGTCTACGATGCATAAAGGTGTCTACGATGCATAAAGGTGTCAACGATGCATAAAGGTGTCTACGATGCATAAAGGTGTCAACGATGCATAAAGGTGTCTACGATGCATAAAGGTGTCTACGATGCATAAAGGTGTCTACGATGCATAAAGGTGTCTACGATGCATAAAGGTGTCTACGATGCATAAAGGTGTCAACGATGCATAAAGGTGTCTACGATGCATAAAGGTGTCTACGATGCATAAAGGTGTCTGCGATGCATAAAGGTGTCAACGATGCATAAAGGTGTCAACGATGCATAAAGGTGTCTACGATGCATAAAGGTGTCTGCGATGCATAAAGGTGTCTGCGATGCATAAAGGTGTCAACGATGCATAAAGGTGTCAACGATGCATAAAGGTGTCTACGATGCATAAAGGTGTCTAGATGCAGAAAGAACGACGGCGATTTCGCTAAAGTCTCTGTTGTGCATAAATACCTTTTTGTTATCGCTGTCATTTCCCTCAGATCTACACTTGAAGGGAATGTATGTAAATTTCAATTATCGGTGAGCGCGCCTGTTGCAAATGCATCTGTCGCCGAATGTGCCTATCAAGTAATATTCCAATGTGAACGATTACGCATATTGACGAATAGGTCTATTTGACCAATTAGTTCTGAGCTGTGAACCTTACAATAAAGATTTCGTCGCAGTGCACACGCTAAGCATATAGTTCTGTTTACTGCAGTTGCTTTCCGTGGCGGTTCACAATACGGCTATAGTGTATGGTGCATCGTACCTCCAGTGTTTCGGTTTGACATTGTGTTAATATACAGCTTGCAAACTATGTGCTTTTCGACGGACGGACGGACAGACACTGGCAATGTATGTACGTACATTTAATGAAATGGTTTCGAGCACAGCCGTCGTTGACTGGCGTGTTTCAATTATATAAAATATATATATATATATATATATATATATATATATATATATATATATATATATATATATATATATATATATACATATATATATACATACATATACATACATACATACACACACACATATACACACACACACACACACACACACACACACACACACACACACACACACACACACACACACACACACACATATAATTTTTATTTTGTATGAGCGTTAAACGTTTAAATTATGTTAATCTGGTTGCTTTATTTCGCGTCATCCACAGGCAGAATCGGAGATCAAAGTGAAAGCTTCACAGATGATTGCAAGTATAAAGAAGCAAGAAAAAGAGCTGCTGTGTGACCTGAGGCAGACTCGTGACAACAAACTCAGACCACTTGAGAATGATTTGAAGAAGGTCGAGTCCTTCATAAGCAAGGCTCAGAGCTTGTTGGTAAGTTACGTCAAGCATATTCGGTTGGTTAATGGAAGTGGTTTCATTGTTATAACTGCGAGTTTGACATTGTTGCATCAGTAAAGTAAGAGTAAACGTTAAAAAAAATATTAAAATAATATATTACGGCATAAAACAATGCCAATTTATTTTATTACTGCAATCTGCTAAATTACAAGCTCTGCGCGGTATTTTTACGAGTTTACATGTCATCGTCTCATCTTCTTTCGACCCTTTATTCTATATTGAGAGTGGCCGCTGGGGTCCTCTCCATTGCGTCCTCTTCATACACTATCTGTGTCACATCCATGTCTCTCCTCACCACGAGCCTCATTCTTCCCCTGTTTCGTCCCCAGCTATCTTTTCCATCCACCAGCAGCCCCATGCCGTCCTAATCACACTGTGTTCCTCTTTATCTATGACGCGGAGGCTTCGATGCTGCGAATCACCTTTGAATCCAGCGCATGTGTCACCGGGTACAGAAGTCTCCGGTGGTTTGGACACGTTTACCGTTTACCATAAGATAACAAACAAGATTTCAAAGGAGAGCGGAAGAGAAGAAGGCCGCTGAATAGGTGAAGTGGCCTGGTCGGAAGTGATAACGGGCTCCCGCTGTTCACAGCAGAGCGGCATGCAGTGAATAGAACAGGATGGAGGGGTGCAACTTCCCGGAGGAGAGCGAGGGGTCAATATGGCCTATGTGTTTAAGTAGTAGTAAATAAGTAGTAGTGTTCCTCTTTACGTATAGCATGTCCGAAACACTTCAGCCTCTTCTTTCGTAGTTCATCAGTTTTGCATTACACATCCAACTTCAGTCTAGTGTCTTCGTTACCTTTGCTCTCCATCATAGATATTCCCGCATTCCATCTCAGCATTCTCACATACGTTCTCGGGTATTCTTTCTTCATTCCTGCTGATGGTCCATGTCACCGCGCCATGTTTCAAGACAGGTCTTACCACCGTCTTGTAAATCTTAGTTTTCAATTTCCCTGGTTTTTTTGTCGCACACAACTGCTGACCTGTCACGCCATTTCGCCCAAACTGACTTGACGCGTTTCCGCGCAGGACGTCGCAAGATCCACAGAAGAACAAAATCGGGTCGAGACGGTCGCAGAAAACGACGGGCTTATCGAACGCATGCGCACAGTGACCGAAATTGAGGAGTCGGTGTGTTGTGGAGAACTGACTTTCGTGGTGATATTTCAGGAAAGTCACCAACATCTGAATGTCGGACGCATAATGACCGTCGAGGGAATCGTTGGTACCACAGGTTTGTCTAGTGTGGTGCGACAAATCTTCAGTTCAACACTAAAGGGCATGCATGTGCTTAATTTGTACTCAATGATATCCTCGTTTATTAATCAATTCCTGCCAATAGTTATAGTATCTATAAATATTTATGGTGCAGTAAATAATACATATCACGTAACGAAATGTTCAAAGGTTTGAGCTGATTTCTCACAACTTGGTCTGGTCATGTTTTCATTTTCAGATAAAACACAACAACGTATGAATGTGTCTCCTGTCGTTAACACAGTAGCAGTGCAAGGACTCAATCCAGCTACAACTGACGAAACGTTTGAGAGATTCTTCTGCGAAGTCATGAAGACATACGTTGATAGAAGGAAAGAGGACATTCTTGTGACACTCGTGCACCCAGCAGGTCAGCAAAATACTAGTCAAGAAATATTAACTTAAATGTTTCATACATTGTGGAATGTAACACACTGATCTGGTGGTGGTAAACCGAATAGTGATTACGTCATTGGAAAGCATTGGTTTACACTAGTGATACTTTTAATCGTTTTACTTGTGTTATCCTGCCTCAGAAGTTATCGAGCTGCCATGCAACATGGGGGTGTGGCAGGAGTATCAACCTCCCATATCTCACCTGTTTGCGGGGCCAATCTTCCATCATTTTGGGAGTCCACCTCCCACTAATTTTTTAGGTCAACCTCCCACCAATATTTAGGACCAACCTGCTACTTCCCACTTCCTTCCACACCCCCTCACACTAATGCTTAAAGAGAAAATTCACTTACAGCTGAAACGGTCATGTGTGAGATAAGTTCAACTTATAGACTATACAGTAAGTATTGGTATATGTTGGGAGTGAAAAAACTAAAGCTGAAACTGTCAATTGTGGCACAATATCAGATTTCATGATGATGTAGGACGAGTCGTCACCACGCTAATTGAAGTCCATCCATATCAGTGGCGTCTAGAATCTCTCAAAGGGGCAAGTTTGTCACCCATTAGTTTAACATGCTATCAATTACCGACGCAAGGATACATTAGTGTGGTGATTTTACATCTTCTTTATATATTTTAAATAATTTATTAATATTTATATATTTTCTTACTTATTTATTTGTTAATGTATTTTTTATGTATTTATTTTAGTGTATTAATTTTATTTATGTATATTTTTTATTTATTTATTTGTCATTCATAACTGATTAATTGTGGTAGTTTATATATATATATATATATATATATATATATATATATATATATATATATATTTGTTTTTACATCTCATTTATATATTTTTTATTAATTAATAATATTTATAAAAAAAATTACTTATTTATTTTTATTGTATTTTTAGTGTATTTATTTCTTAATGCATTTATTCTTTATTTATGTATATTATTTATTTATTTATTTTTGTAATTGATAAATTTGCTTAGCTAATATATATATATATATATATATATATATATATATATATATATATATATATATATATATATATATATATATATATATATATATATATATATATATATATATATATATATATATATATATATATATATATATATATATATATATATATATATATATATTAATTTGACATTTCAATATTTATGTATCATTGAAAAGCACACACAGGGCTTTCTAATGAACTATAATGCATTGACGTATCTTGTATATTTGTGAAGTTATGTCAATTTGAATGACGATGCATTGAAATGACCACTTTCGAGAAAAACGACTTTAAAGTTTTGCAAGACAGGCATGTTTGCAAGACATGCAAGACTGCCAAATGATTGTGTTAATGCTAGTAGTGTGAATATGTTTAAAAATAGAATTGACAGATATATGATAAGGGCGGGCTACACATAGATGATAAAATTGCTGGACTCTCGATAAGCCAATGGCTTCCTTGTCCACTTGCCACCTGGAACTTGTTGTTCGATATGGCAATCTTGTTAAATCTTGTTAAACTGAAAACACCATAGCAACCACGCACATGCACTGTCATTTGGCACACGTTTGGTCAAAGCAAAGGGCATTACAGAAATGTTAGTGTCATCAGTAGGAAGTCAATGGATGTTTATAAAACTTGGCCTTCTTCATGGGCACTAAAATATTTTTGTTAGTTTTTCGTAAATTTTTCGCACACTGCAAATATTAACATACTTTTATTTCTCATGTTCTCCTAACTATGCCAGTTCATGTTAAACTAATAATAAAATAACAAGTAAATTACAAAATATAACATAATAACACACATTTTATTTCACAACAATCAGCTAGACATCCGTGACCTTTTGTCCTCACCACCCACTCAGTGGCGACCGACATCAGTGCTAGATCAAGCCTGCTTGGCAAGGAGCTCATCCTCATCTGAGCTGTCAGACTCATCATCCACATGTCGTGGGCACACAATGTCCTTCGTTTGGTCTGAACAGAACTGACGGATCTCTCGATACAGGTATGTCCGCCATTTTTTTCCAAACCAGCAGGTGTCACAACTGCCGGCATGCTTTGTGGAACGGCCCACGCAAAATGGGCCGCTCGATATTCTCACACTCAGAGAACTCTGTGGTGAAAACTTTCTCTGTGTCTGCTGCACTGAAGTACAAGTGATCGTTCTTCTTCAAACCAGCTACTTTCTTATTCACAGGTGTGAAGAATGACTTCCAGTCATATGTTTTTAAAATGATGTTCCCGTCATCATATCCAACCAGCTGGGACACATTTACACCTTTGTCAGAAGACGTCCTGACAACTTGGGCAATGTCTTCCGCACACGACAACTTTGTCTTGCAATAAAGTCGCTTGATTAGTCCGGGGAAAACTTTGTGTGGCCAGCTGGTACGAAGGCGAAGCTCGCTGTGGCATTGAGGCCTGTGACAACCCTCCACGCCAGATACAACACCACAGCATGACATTGTTTGTATTCTGTCCAGTACAGTTGTCGGCATTCAGCTGGAGGTGGTGCTCCCCTGCACCGTAGTTCTCCAGGAAATGGTGGAGGTAACTAATGACAGCATTAGCTCCTTAGCCGCATGGCACACTCTCGTCGATCAGGTAGTTAACCTGTTTCGACACCCCTCGGCATGGATGCCAAAGATCTGGCACTTGCGTGGTGTCTTAAAGTATATGGGTCCTAGTTGCAGTGGGTCGGAGGGGAAGTGCACCTGCTGTGCGAAGTCAAAACTGTAATGATAAGTGACGTTGGGTTAGATCGTTGAAGACGCTGAAGGCAGAGGGTATGTGCAACTTGCCGAGACTGTTGGCAGAGGTCATTATAGTGCTTTCGCTCAGCGCGGGCATGCTCCAAATGAGCCTCTTGCAGGCGAAGCACTTCACTTTTCTCATCCTCAGGCACATTCACCTGTCGCACAATGCGGGAATTATTCTGCTGACAGGTCCAGCACAAGTCTGACATTGGCTTACATACCACCACATATGGAAGCAGTTGCTTCCACAACTTACGGAAAGTTGAGCAACGCCCGATGCGCTGACCTTCTGTTGATGCTGCCTGGTATTGTCGCCACACAGATGACTTTGTCTCGCAACTGGGGAGTACTTTCACATCATCTCGCTTGAACCCAGGAATGCGTCAAGGCAGAATGATACTGTGCTGCTCAGCGAAGTTCACACGCTGAATTTATATATATATATATATATATATATATATAATTATTATATATTATGCTAAATAATAAAAATTAAATAAATAAATAAACAAGACATAAAAAATACATTAAGAAATAAATGCACTAAAATAAATACACTAAAAAATAAAACTATATATAAATATTAATAATTAAGTTAAAATATATAAATGAAATGTAAAATCACCACTTAAATGTAACCTATACATACATACGTATGTACATACATACATACATACATACATACATACATACATACATACATACATACATACATACATACATACATACATACATACATATATATATATATATAATTATATATAATTATATATATATTATTATATAATTATATTTTATGTACATGTATACTTGCTTGCATGGTATACAAGCAAGCATACATGTACATATTATGGGTTTATTTACCTGAAATAAAAGTATCCGTATTAAGCCAAAGCAGGGTACACGCACCCATTCAAAATACGGCGTGGCCTTACGAGTTTCACTTAAACATAGTTTCTGTTGTGTGCTTTCACAGATGCTGCAGGCGTGCTTGGCAGTCCCGTTAACGTGTATCCTGCACAGAAAGTGTGGGATGGGAAAACCGTTGAAGTCCACGGACTGAGCCCCTCCACATCACCCGATGCCTTAGAGTTGTTCTTCGATGACAAGCGGCGGTCTGTAGAAGTTGACTACATACAGATGGACACTGGCAAAGATGTCGCATACGTGACATTTCTCAATATTGACGGTTAGTATCGTAGGGAAATACCCAATACCAAATATATCAGAGATGTATTTAAAAGGTTTTCCCATGAGTCGATTTCCCGAAAAAAGTAGGCGTATTGCCGCACCACTCTATAGAAAATGTAGGATGATAGTGATCGACGCCAATGGCAGAAGGTAGAAGGAATTGGCTTCGTAGATACGTACGATATATTTGGTGTGAAAGAACACTTATTCACGAATGAATATAATATGTGTGTATATTTGTGTGTGTGTGTGTGTGTGTGTGCGTGCGTGCGTGCGTGCGTGCGTGCGTGCGTGCGTGCGTGCGTGCGTGTGTCAAAGCTTTAGTATTAGAAACGTTAATTACGTATATGGATGGACTTCATTTAGTGTAGTGTCTATAGGCCTCCCCCTTTGGACTCCACCTAGCGAGATCCTAGGTACGCGACTGACTGGAAGGGCTTCAATTAGTGTGGTAACAACTCGTCCAGGTGTAATTCATCATGAAATCTGGGCGCCGTGATATTGTACTATAACAGTGCTGTTCAATATGTATGTAGAATCAGTTGACATTGCCATTGTAGTCTGTTTCAGTCACATGTTTGTGTATCAGGCTGGTAACATTCCCTTGTACGCTGCCACAGGTGCAGCGATGGTGCTCTCCAAACGAACATTGTCACTAGATGGCGCCAATTTGACAGTTCGGCCAAAGTTGAAATTATGAAGAAGCATTCGACGGATACCCCTGTACGCCTTCATATTCACAGAGAAATATACATATTGACATATTGGTCGTGTATCATGTTTTGTATCTCTTTGATGACTGTTTTGTATATCACTGGTACTTTTAAAATGCAACGTTTCTGTACTTTAGTAAACGTAACAGCTAAAATATGTTTGTTTCGTAGTGGCCTACACGGTAGTGGCAAGGAACCGTATCACTGCACTGGTACTTACGCAAATCTGAGTAAACATATTCGGCAATGAATACATTTATTTGCAAATTACAAAATATGTTTCAAGCGAGTCGAGAAAATCAGTGTTGTACGAATTCTTGAACTGTCATGCAAGTAACCTGAAACATCTCCAAAATCGTGCATCCTTAGTGCATGTATTACATTACAGAATTTGATCAATGCAAATAGAAACAATCATATTTTCAAACATATTGATTACATTCTATGGGGGATTATTGATCGATCATTGATCGGTTAGATACACCAATAATGGATAATAAAAAATACAAATTCCCAGCATTATGATGAGTATTGGGTCAATAATAAACCCTTTCTCGCCTTCATTCCAATGAGCTGTTTGTGCACACAACTTTTGTGAGAACAAAAACGTATTGCAATATCACAATTGTATTAATGCATAGGGTTCGACAGACGGGCTGTTTACCCGTATGCATTCAAATAAGAATGTATTGTGGCAGTTGCTATTCTCAAAACGAACACGCATCGGAACAAGCCCCCGAACAATAAGAACGTTAGAAACAATTGAAAGTGCGAGCGGACTATGTCTGTCCGTGAAGGGATCGCCGTACGAAAATCTTTTGGCTATCAAGGATTTGGGGCTGCATAACGAAACGTGCAGATTATCGAAACATCCTCTTATCACTCATGCTACCGGTAATATACATGTAATATTATCATGACATTTATAATGATTTATTATTTGATTGATCTTCAATAAATGACAGGACCTTCAACAAACAATGTAGTTCTGATATAAAAGCAATCACCGTTATTTATCTGTTTTGGTGCGTCCGACGTTTGAAGTTTTGAGTGATCTAGCACAAACCGGTTTAGTGAATCACATCACATTATGGCTATCCGGCCAGTTGGTACCCACAAACGGTGTGCAGAAACATGAAAAACGGATTAACGAAGAACGGATAAACGAGACGTGAATGTACATATATTAGTCTAATATAGCGACCAAAGTTATTTCATTGAGCTTGACGTCTGATTTACAATATAATCGAAGCAGAAAGTGTTTGTTGTGATTTCACATACTAATAATACATGCGAGAAAACGTAGCGAATAGCAGCCGTACAGCTATTGATGAGACACTCTGCTGGTCATCGTGGTGGCGCTCATGCGAGAGTCATGCTTTTTGACGTGTGCCATCTGTCCGATGTTTATCTGAGAGTCTTGACTTTTGATCACTTTCTTCTTTTGTTTATTCTTTGTTGGTTTCTTCTTTCCTTTCCCATCTGACTTTTTCCCTTCTGATGACCGTGCCATCTCCAACGAACTGTTTTTACGCTGCTCTTCCTGCTGTCTGTCCTGTCTGCGTCTGAAAGCGGGAATACAGTGTAATCTTACTAGAATGGAGCTAGCACATGTATGTTTGTCACACTACTCTACTTAGACGCATTGCATATCAGGCGCCAAACTTAAGGGGTTAATTCAACCCCAGGAAGTATCTGTAACACGGTTTTTATTTTCGAAATTTACCCCACTATTACCCTACGCTTTTTTCAACGATTGATCCAAGTTACATAAACCGTCCGGTTACACCATAGTATGGATGCAAAAATGACCATGATTGTCCCTACAGTGTGTTTTTACGCGACTAATTGGCACTTTTCGTGAGAATGGCTCATAAACTGACTCATGTTTTGTATATACGTATTTACGTGATCCTTTTCAATTCGTTGAATTACTGTTGAATTTCTGTATCCGAGAATTAAGACATTGTTTAATCTATTTGTAATATTCCTGTAGTTCTTTTCAGCTCCCTGTAGTTCAGCGGAACTTCCGCAACGTGTCTCGGCATTTATGCTACACAGGACCTTGCTATTAACGACTAAGCCTACTTTTTAGGGCAATGGATCTAATTGTGCTACTCATTTACTGCGTAAGTACCAACTGTATTCGTAAGAGCGACACGCCGTTTTGCTTTATGCCAGAAATTAATGGAGAGCACGCGCTGCGAACAGATTAATTACTTCGATAACATGATAAGCTTATTGTGATCTATTATATTCCTTACCCGTGCAAATGAAGGTATATTTGTTGGAATCAAGGTCCCAGGTCGCTTGCCGAGACATTGACAAATGCAAGTTTTAACTTACTATATTCATACATACTTACGGACAAGTGGAACCATTGGTTTTGGGTTTCGCATACGATAACTGTTAAGAAAATACATAAGTTTGCTAATCTAAAATATGAAACAAATAGCATACTAAACCTGATTACAACAGGCTATGGTAAGGCAACCAAGGATCAGCGAATTCATAGAGAAGCAGATGCATCCAACAACGACATCATTAACATCGACTTACCGATACAATAGATACCCTACTCCTCCTAGTATCATCGGCAAGAACATCAGAAGAGGTGTCAGGTACATCCCACAACGACATCAGTAACATCGACTTACCGATACAATAGATATCCTACTCCTCCTAGTACCATCGGCAAGAACATCAGAAGAGGTGTCAGGTACACCCATAGTGGTGTTTTGGATGCTGAAAATTGGTAGGCAATTATGTATATCAATAACATATATACTCTTATGTTACACTCTATTACACTTTACAACGAGTTTCCGTGTTTTAGATCTTCATTTGTAAAAGAGTGTTTGCCTATGACACGATAATGATACGCCAGTGTAAGAAAATACTCGTTCTCACAGTAGACGATAAATGAATGCAACAAGTTATTTACTAACTGCCTAAATGCTGGCAGTTTCAATCTGTTCTGAAACATAACTGACACGCACGCACGCACGCACGCACGCACGCACGCACGCACGCACGCACGCACGCACGCACGCACACACACACACACACACACACACACACACACACACACACACACACACACACACACACACACACACACACACACACACACACACACACACACACACACACACACACATGAACACTTGACTTAGATTAAATGTCATTTTTGGAAATGTGTTGTTTTATTTGGCAACCGCGTTAAATTACTGTTCAATGTCATGCATGAGACAAAAGATAGATATACGCACTGGTACAGTAGGTTCCATAAAAATTGCCTTGGCAAGCGCACTCCACACCATCTTCTTCTAGATCGCTGCATGTTCCACCATTCTGACATGGTTGATCCTTGCAGTTTACTTGTTTTACAAAAGACGAATGCAATATGTTGTTAACGATGAACGATGCATATCTACAACTAGATAAACACAGAAGATTCACCACAAAGTCAATACGTATATACAGAAGTGAGATCAAATAAGCGAATACCGACATGTATCCAAAAAAGAACAGCATATTACAAATGCCACATCCATAGAATGTGTATAGCGAGAGAAAAGCTGTTAACAGCTGCGCTGAATGCGTACTGCTAACATGTTAATGAATGAATAGTCATTACCAATGGAATACTGTTTGCAAACGGTAGGAATTAAACCAGATATATTGATAGTAACAAATACATGATTATGTATTAAAATCTCATTAATGGTATGATTTGTTGGGAGAGATTGTATCGGCTGTGACCAACCCTTACCACCATCACTCGGACAGCATTTTAACGTCCGAATGGCTTGCTTTGGATGGCAGTCTTGTTATATCTTCATGAATCTTGTTAAATATGTTTTTGCTAAATCAGTTGGAATAGTTCACCGTTCTATTTGCGTTAACACTATTGATATCCTCGCCTTAAGAGCTTGTAGATATAGCTGCAGTAATATATTGTATGGACGTAACATACTTCTGCAGTAGTCTCCTCGAAAGTCAGATGTACACCAACTCTCTACGCCGGCTTCCACGTCCGAGCATTCACCATCATTCTGACACGGATTGTCGTAACACTGGATATACCCTGCACATAAGTACTATTATTTACTCAAATACTGTTAATATTACTGAATATATCTTATATACGACACGATGACACGCGCGCGCGCGCGCACACACACACACACACACACACACACACACACACACACACACACACACACACACACACACACACACACACACACACACACACACACACACACACACACACACACACACACACACACACACACACACACACACACACACACACACACACACACACACACACACACACCACACCACACACACACACACACACACACACACACACACACACACACACACACACACACACACACACACACACACACACACACACACACACACACAAACACACACACACAAACATCGAAGGATTTTTTATTCTCCTACTAAATCATGTCATCAGCCATGAGGCTAGTATAAGAGATATACGTATACGATATGTGTCAGACGTCAGCTGTTTCAAGTACATCCTTTCGCGACTAGCATTATTAGCCAGGCAACGCGTGTGCTTTCATTCACAACATTCACAATCACCGTTTCTTCACGAATCTACGTTATATTTTGCAATCTTCGTCGTTAGTTAACCTATTGTGTAAGCCCCTTTCTTGTGCGAAGATTCGGTCATTGTCACTTACTTTCGCAATATCGTCCCGCATAGACGTAGAGACAGTCGCACCTGACGCCGTGACCTTTAAGTTCCTTGCATGTCCCTCCGCTTCGACACGGATTGTTGACACATTTTGCCTTTCCTGAAATATTAGCCACAGCAAATAATGCAGGAATGATGACTGAAATGCTATGTATCTAGTATATGATAGTATCGTTAGTCAATATGCGCTAGATCCAACTTTATTGGAAATTACAAAACATAGTTTTGTCGTCACCAATTAAATAACTGAAATCAAGATCACAACCAAATCCACGCGTCCCCTGCCTTACTATTCGACAAAATATTGCATTTTACAAATTAATAGGACCACGAGATGTTTTCGGAAGTTGCTAAACAAGTGCCTAATTTAACACAGGAACAGTTGAATATATGCATACCTAACATACATAAAATGAAGCCGAAACCGAAGTACTCGCACGTGTGAACACCGACGCGTTGATAATTATCGTCGAGTCAGATGGTGCCACGCTGACTGAATTGGTGCCACGCTGACTGAATTGGTTGAACATCTCAAATTATAGAATCCATAAACACTGCATTGGAAAAAAAAACATCCATCCGAGAACAAACCATATCAAACATGACATTTTACCATTACGTATTTATCACGAAAGTGAACAAAGGCAGCGCCCGTATTCTCGAAAGACTTACGAATTCGTAACTCAAGTGTTTGGTAAATATGATGGCAAAAACATAACGGGGAGTTCACTCTTGTAGTATCTAAATAAATAGTGTTAGTTGAGCCGTTTTTCATTCGTTTTGATATATATGGCACAATCATATCCATAAGTGAAATATGTGTTCAGTCACATAAACTATGATTATTAGTAGATAATTTTATACCAAGATAATATATCTAGCATAGATAATCATATGTAGCTGACTCAAATAGGGTTGGTAAGCTTGCTCAAATAACACTTGGTGTGGAATAAGTTGAGCCAGAGTGTAGCGTAAGTTGGGTAAATGCTTTATTTGTATAATTTACGTAGGCCTTGTACTAAAAACAACTCAGCCGGCACATCTACCCAATGGATTCAAAACGTATCTGATAAGTGTGCACGCTTAATTAACAAGTCAGCGCACTTAATTCATATATGCTTATATGATAATCGCAACCAGTATAACTAACTGGTAATATGGTGCCTTGTAGCCGATGTCCCAATTTGATCAGAAAAATTAATTCCTTGATGTATTTTGGGATAACTAACACTCGTCTTCGTTCTTAAAACGCTGCTCAACTAAACCTCCCTTGGGCCTTGGCTGGCTCAACTAGCCCCGTTTCGACAACTAAGCTTTTTTAATTTCTCATTAATTAATTTTAATTTCTCATTAATGCGATAAGTAATAAGTGACGTAACTAATCTTCTTCCCTGTGCATAATTAAACTATTTGTAAGTGCACAGCCGATAAAGTCTATTCACTTATGTTGATCGTTTACTCACAAGCAGAAATTAATCAAAATCACCAACAGTTTCGAAATACATCAAAAAACATAGTTTTAACTCCCGTTGTGAGAAATGGCACTTATTGTACGTAAATCGTGTTCTAATAACATGTTCAATCACTGGGTGGTACCTAGTAACTGCTGCTGTAGTTTCTTGGGAAACATAATTGGTTCAATTATAACTGCTTTTCCCTATTATTCGCGTTCTAAATACTGAATATGCCTACTGAAGCATTACGTAATGTTATGCGTTATAATCTTAAATTCACCAAGTCATATTGGTATGATATATTCCATGAATGACCGCCCCGAAGTCAGCTTTGCCGCCATTTTTTACGGAAAACGTATTACGAATTCGTAAGTCTTTCGAGAATACGGGACCTGACATACGCAACTGTGTTGACTCGTGCAATTCTAACGGATGCAACGCCTAACCAACAGAGATGATCTAATCTCATTGGGAGAATGATGAAAATTATTGGCAAGTGCCATTACCGCATGGCCTGTCGAGGCAAATCATGTTATCTACAATGCACACATGAATTGATTGCAGTCGTTATATATTTACAATAACTTGTTTATTAGTGTTATCCATAATGTTATAAAAAATGTGTGGAATGTTTGACTTATCTATTCACTAATTGTTTGTTATGCTTCATGTTTATTTTGTAAATACATTTTAAATGTGTTTTTTATCCAACTGTTTTCATATTGTTGTATAAAAGGCTGCCAAATATTTGCTTTTTCGCTGCTGTGAAGAAAATAAACATATTTTATATGGTAAAAACCAACTATTCTTGGCTACACTGGCAACCATTTTGAATTACCTTAGTCTGACTTTTACCTAGGTCACCTAGTTCTGGCACCTTCGTCTTACAGCCTCCGCGTGGCCCAGGCAACAGGTATGTAAACTTTGGTGTTTTTGTCCACAAATAAGATTTTGGTCTTAAGCCACCCGACTGTGCGTGCCGTGGCTTGCTCTAAGCCAAATTGCTTCTTTCGAAAGCATATATACAAATAAATACGCTACGTTTCTGAAACAAATAATACCTTCGCACGTAGTGCATAAAATTCTCAAGACATCGTCACACTGGAATTGCTAAGGCAGTGGTAATATACGGAAATGTAGCACCTACCGTAGCAGAATTTCCCTTTGAAACCCGGGGCGCAAGTGCATTTTACATCACTGTCACCGACGTTTCTGCATATCGATTCAGTATTACAAACACTTTGATCGAATCTGTACCGACGATCTGGACAGAGCAAGTTTGAAACGATATCACGCATGCACGCGTGCGTGTGTGGGTGCATGCGTGCGTGCGTGCGTGCGCATGAAGGTATTTTTTATTGGCATTCTTCTTTCTTGAATACACAATGATTTGCGTCGTGGTGGTAATTGTTTTGTGACGCATCGCCTGGTGTGGCTCAATAGCCCCACTCTGCCGCACTTGCTGCAGGTGAAGGCAGTCAGCTGAGAAGGCGCATGATTTGCAAACCTATGTTTCGGTGGTCCCTCGTCTCAGCACGTCGTGTGGGTCGTTTTTCTTCATCTGGTGCTCTTCTGGACAGTCAGCCTCCTATGGCCTCAATCATAGGCGATTGTTTCCCACCTGTTTGTGTAGATAGCCCCATCTTCATGTAACGCTTGCATCTGTCTTTCGGTATATGCATGGATGTGTGTGCGTGCGTGCGTGCGTGCGTGCGTGCGTGCGTGCGTGCGTGTATGCATGCATGCACTCATACACGCATATCATGCATACATGCATATCGCGGGAAGACGATTAAATCCTTGCATTGTGAATTAAGTGAAATGTTTTCACCAATAGTGTTTGCGGTGTTGATATTGGTGATGCGCCTACCTTTGCAGAATGTGCCTGAATAGAGCAGCGTACAGGTGCAGTTGATGTCCCTGTCCCCAACATCGAGGCAAGTGGCTCCATTCTCGCAGATATCTTCTTCGCATGTAGCGTCGAACTGCAAATTGAACGCACTCACATACGTAACGTGGGAAATGTATTTCATGCAATAATAAAATTGTTAGATGCACATGATTTCAAACTAAGAGAGAGAAAGAGGTAGAGAGAGAGAGAGAGAGAGGGGGGGAGAGAGAGGGAGAGAGAGGGACAGGGAGACAGAGAGCGAGGGAGAAAGAGACATATAGAGAGAGACAGAGAGACAGACATAGACAGAGATAGAGATAGATAGAGAGAGAGAGACAGACAAACAGACAGAGACATAGCGAGAGAGATAGAAAGGGAAAGAGAGACAGACGGACAGACAGATAGATAGAGAGACAGAGATAGATACAGAGAGAGAGAAATTTTTTTTACAATTATTACTAGTGGGGAGTTCGTTCCATGCCCTTGGAGCTCCACAAAAGAAAGTTCGTCGATTTTTGTGCGAGAAGTAGGTTGTTTAAGAAGAAACTTGTCGGAAGAGCGTAGAGAGCGTGTCGGGCAATAAGGAGAAGTGCCGTTGTAGGTGCGAGCACGTGAAGGCATTTGAAAGTGAGAAGAAGGGTCTTAAAAATTGGCATTTCACATGCGGCATTTCACTGGAAGCCAATGCAACTCAAAGAGCATGGACGTGGCTTGGTCGCGTTTCGAGCAAATCATTATGACACGAACACGGGTATTTTGTACTCGATGTAGTTTTTCAATTACATTCACTGACCATCAACTGAGGAGGCTATTACTGCAGTCAATACGCGAGATAACTAGGGCATGCACAAGTTGCTTAGTATGTTCATGGTCTAACTAGCGACGAATGCGACGAATGTTGTGAAGGTGATAGTATGCGGCTCGAGAAATGTTTGTCACATGCCGTTCATGTCACTCTCTAGTTTCTGACATACATTAATGGCAATATACAAGCTTTGCCGACCGTTACACCATAAGGAAGAACTTGCTGGTTTGTTGATTTTGGGTGAACTATGTCTAGTCATCGTTGAGTTTCGGCATGTTGATCTATTCTTCATCCAATGACGGATACTGGCGACGTAGAGTTCCATCTTTCTGATGGCAATTCCGGGTGATGTATCGACGACGCGACGCGACAGGGGTCATATATATATATACATACATAACATATATGTCTACAACACAGACAATACACGATTTCATTTGCTGGTGAACAATCCAGATATCACCAACAACTATATATATATATATATATATATATATATATATATGAATATATATATATATATATATATATATATATATATATATATATATATATATATATATATATATATATAATTATATATATATATATATATATATATATATATATATATATATATATATATATATATATATATATATATATATATATAATATATATATATATATATATATATATATATATATATATATATATATATATATATATACATATGTGCCAGTTGGTCATATTTCGATTGTTCACCAGCAATTGAAATCGTGTATTGTCTGTGTTGTAGGTAAGCAGCGAACCATGACAGGCTCGGGTTCAAGTTTACATGTTTTCGAAGATGACTTTCTTAGTAGGTGTGCAGTTTCTTGTTGTGTAACTGGCTCGAAAGTAGTGAGTAGTTGGTACTTCTTGAATGGGAATGCGGCTCTTGCAGTATGATGCGAATAATCTGGATTTTGTTGTCAAAGTAATTTGCGAAGTCGTTGCCGAGCAATTGGCGCAGTCGTAGGCTGGCAGTGTGGTTATGTTCCCACGACGCAGCAGCTTGTTTGCGATGTTGCGGAATTGTATCTGGTTCCGTACATCGCTTGTGTTGGCTTTTGCGACTTTTATATTGACGTTGTACCATGACACATCGTTATTCATGTTGATGGTGTTCTCTCTAGCTGGAGCATGCTGGTTAACTATTGCTATAACAATGCCTCTGC
>BSQZ01000132.1:415000-457500 GCA_033239005.1 Lamellibrachia satsuma
ATATATATATATATATATATATATACACACACACGACAAAACAACATCATAGGGGGTCTTTGTCGAAACGAACGTAATTATAGGGGGTGTACATGCCAACGTTAGGAAGCGTTACAAGAGGCGAGGTCTCAAAACGTCATATATATATATATATATATATATATATATATATATATATATATATATATATATATATATATATACAAATGCAGCATTGTTAGTTATTGGGTCCATGTTGTTAGAAGCCATCCATATAGTACGTCACGCTATTTGTTGACGTTTTTGAGACGCCACCTCTTGTAACGGTTCGTAACGTTGGCATGTACACCCCCTATAATTACGTTCGTTTTGACAAAGACCCCCCTATGATGTTGTTTTATCGTTGAAGTGATTTTGAAATATACCAAAAATATCTTAGCAATTAGAGCTATCTATCGAATATTAATAGCTAGACGAGCCAACATTTTAAAAATTGCTACGTAACGCTTGCCCAGAGACCCCCCAACCCCCATGTAATGCTTCGTCGCGCTTGCCCATAGACCCCCCACACCCTAACCCGCCATTGCTTTGTACATTACATTGACCGTTATATCCAAATTGGAAGATAATAGGCCTGTGAACTGCTTCTTCCGTTTGCCTTTCGTCCAACAAGTCGTAAATTGGCAAAACATATATATATATATATATATATATTTCGCATTAATTGCAAGGGACGAGTACAACTATATTCCATTGTAAGTGAAGTTAAAGCTCCTTCGTCGATTAAATGTTTTCGCTCGTCTCATCTTAAAGTTTTAAACTATCTACTATCTACTACGACATGCTAGCTCTAATATCCACTACGACATGGTAGCTCTAGTATCCACTACGACATGCTAGCTATAATATCCACTACGATATGCTAGCTCTAGTATCCACTACGACACTCTAGCTCTAGTATCCACTACGACACGCCAGCTTTAGTATCCACAACGACATGCTAGCTCTAATATCCACTACGACATGGTAGCTCTAATATCCACTACGACATGGTAGCTCTAGTATACACTACGACACTCTAGCTCTAGTATCCGCTACGACATGGTAGCTCTAATATCCACTTCGACACGCTAGCTGGTTCATGCAAATGTGTTATTTGGACTTGATTAACTCATCAGAGAAACTTTTAAATTAGTTTATACCGAGCTCGTACGTGGACTAGGATATACAATTTACATCCTGCTTCCATTGAGTCAAGACAGTAGGCCTACCAGCTGCTCATAGTTCTTATTCGGGTGTCAATTTACATAACGTACATTTAAACTAACCAATTTAGTTCAGCGGTAAAATTGGTTCAAATAATTGTGCTACCTAAACGTTTGACGCGCCGATGTGCCACGTAAACCGCATCATCGATGATTGGGGGCCGTGTACCAGACAGACAACCGGTGACGTAGGTTGTCGCATCTCCTCCGTGGCAGCCGTCTGCAATACATTCTCTCCTTGTGTTTGTAGCAGTTCTACTAGTTTCCATGTACAGTGGACACATAACAGCATCACAAACGCGAGTAATTACAGTTTACATTCCGGAAAAGGATGCTATAAACGGATAACGATAATACGTTTCGTGAACTATGCCAATATGTGAAATAAAGCTGGACAGCGATTGTGAATATTGTTTTATAAAGGTTTGGGATAGGTAAATATTATATTTCGAACTTTATTCCATTAAATATGGGCTTCCGCTCTGAATAAATATTAGGGGCATGCAAGTACTCGTTGCAATGCATATATTTTCAAAGTTGTTCGTATTGTGTCGTTTCTTTGGCGAAAATGTGCACACACTACCATTATCACTATAATCGTCACCAGCAACAACAACAACAGCAACAACAACAACAACAACAACAACAACAACAACAACAACAACAACAACAACAACAACAACAACAACAACAACAACAACAGCAACAACAGCAGCAGCAGCAGCAGCAGCAGCAACAACAACAACAACAACAACAACAACAACAACAACAACAACAACAACAACAACAACAACAACAAAAACAACAACAACAACAACAACAACAACAACAACAACAGCAACAACAACAACAACAACAATGTCACCACCACCGCCGCCACCACCGCCATGTAAATGTCCGCTTCCGCCAATAGTTACTGATCTTTATGACGGAAAAAAGCAGTATTTAATATCGCAAATGTAAATACACCCATTGTCTGTTCAACTGAAGAAACATGTTGTAGACACTACGCCCACATATATTAACATTAATTTCTCAATTTAGTAATACACATATACAATTCCACATGTGTAATTATGATGCAAAAACTAAGCATACATTCCTAACTTGACGGATCTCTATACAGTAATGGAACATTGTGATACACATGTATGTTCCTTATAGAAATATACCACACCAGTTTGTCATTGCAATTATCCTAATAATGCGAACGTCTCCTACCAATTTAGACCGGCTCTACTAAAAAGGAATTATTCAGCGCCTTGTGGATATGTATTTGTGGTTTGAGCGTATGGTCAACACAGCTTCAAGCACGGTGTTAAACGTCTTTTGTTAATACTCACAACAAAACAGCACGGTCATGATTAAATACAGACGCATCGCGCGAACAACCACACAGGACACGTCAAGATTCATTGCGTTGAATTACGTCACTACCGCTGTAATGTGACGTGCTCTAGCAAACTGAGCAATAGCCTCGTTCACGATGTATAGAGTTTTGTGTTAATTAAGTTTCAGTCCCCATCAATCAATCACAAATACGATATAATGAGCACACAAGCCAATGGAATGGCGTAAACAGAGGCTCTCTTTGTTTGCATTCGTTCCACCAAAGGTGTATATTTGTGCATGGTATGTGATGTTTCAATGTGTAGTACTAAAACGATAGATCGTATTCGATACATTTTACACGTTTTAATGATAACATTTCTAGGCCTAATTAAGTTGCCTATGCTTATGCAGAAATGTTCTGTGTGTTGCAATCGCGGTCGCGCCTGTTTGTGCGTGCCCTCAAATGCACTGCGATTACACTATATAAAACGTGTGTTAAATGTGAAATCACGTGGTTCTGAAAATACATTTTTGGTCCTTAGACTGAAAAGTGCTTTTGTGTGCCGGTGCAGAAAGCCCCTAGCGGCTAGTTAGGGGGCTATTTAATAACAACCTAGTTAGGGGGCTATTTAATAACAACCTCTCTTCCTGGAAATTGGTATCGCGCTTAATTAGGCTGGCCGGGAGGCGATCAAAGCATCCCATTGGTTAGCCGTGCCTGCAGAAAAAAAATTGCGGGAAGATAGTACAGGCGCAGGTTTACAAATTACTTTTCTGCACTGCGCCAAACTAGCAACACCGATTAACATTTTTATTCCCTCCCTCCCTCCCTCCTCCCTCCCCGGTGTATTTGTTTTATTGTCAGTTATGTTATACATTTGATAGTGCTATCACCCACAATGGTGCATTGCATTTCAATAGCAATATAGCAGACTAGCGGCTGTATGCTCGTGCAGTCGTCAAGTGTATATTTCCTCCTTACACTTACACCCCGCTTTTGTGTGTAGTGATTTTTTAAATAGTCTAGCTGGTACTGTGCTTGTGCAGTCTTAATTAAGTATTTTTCCCTTGTTAATTGTTATGCTGGAACATTATATAACAGCGACAAGGGATTTTGGTCACACTTTTATTGCTAACATGTACCAGAGTAGTTAGCAGAGGTTTTTGGGACCTCGTTATCGGGTCGATCAAAAGATCAAAGGAAAAGGCCTCTAATATCGCCCACCGCTAATGAGTGCGCGCAGCCAATCAGAAAGCAGCACTAGACCTTTGAGCGCCCCCTGGCGGCGGCGGCGGCTGCTGAGCGTGGCGCGCATGCGCGTGCCGCGCCCCTAGCGACCGGAGGAGGAACGAACAGTGACCTAGTTACGTGTATGTGCCGAAGGGTCGTTGACCCAGTAAGGAGACGAACGCAATCGTACGGTGCACACGTATTTTATTAAATACAACAAAGCGGCAGCAGCAGTACAAACGAGGCGATCGTATGCGATTGGATACAACGAGCCGGGTATGATGATGATGAAGTGGAGGCGACTTGCGAATGGTGACCATCGCGCCAGAGGTCGCGAACTTACGGGTGTCTCCACCGCGCCAGAGGTTCGAGGGCGAGCTTACGGGTGGAGCGACCACCGCGCCAGAGGCTCAGTATGACACGTTATAGTACGGTATACCCTTTTTTAGCAGCCTGATCCAATCGAACACGCGACAATCGTTAGCGACCAGATCGGTGTGGAAAGCGTTGACGAAAGTTCTCATAGGAGCGCCGTTACAACGAAGCATGATATAAGTGACGCAATATTGTCCGCAAACGTTAGACAGAGGACTCTGGAGTCTCGTGCTGTTATGAGTCCACTCGGAACAGTGTTTGTTCAAGAAGGTGCGGAACACCGCGTGACGAGGCGGCAGACCGTACGAACAGAAGTATTCGCCGCGCCCGTCGGAGGACAGGTACAGCGCTATCCAGTGTTCGCCCGGTTCGTCGGCGTCGTCGGTGTTGCACACGAAGGCGATCGGCAGAGCGTCAATTGTTGCAGGCAGTCCATCTCGGGGTACGACGCCACCAAAGACGGATGCGGTCTTCGGATCCATCGCCAGTAGACGGGCGATCTGCAGGGTGTCCATCTCAGTAGTCGTAGATGACGTTGCGGTTCTTGTCGATTTCCAGCACGGACTCGAATTCGGCGTAGGCGACGACGTTCACGGTGGTCTGAAGCGCTGCACGGAAATGAAATTCTAAGCGCAGGTTGCCCTTTTGTACCATATTAAAGCAGGGACCGTCGCACTGGTCGGGGGTCAGGTCGAAACAGAAGTAGGTGTAGCCGTCTCGGTACTCTTCGCGTGTCAGACAGTTCCCCTCGTCCTGCCACACCTTGCCGGTCGAGGTGAACATGCTCGCGTAGCTCCTGGCGAAGAGGTTGTCTGCGAAGTTGGGCTGGAAGGGTTTGGCGGGTATCTGACGACCGTCGACGTACACGGCGACGAAGCTGATGTCGTTGTTCTTGGCGTGAAACGGGTTTGTGGCGTACGTGCCGTTGTAGGCGTCGTTGTCGATGCAGCACAGTACGAGGCGTTTCGGCAGGGAGCCGAGGAACAGGTTCTCGTGCGTGTGCGACAGAGCACCCGTGGGAATGGAGTACACCTTGGTTTCGACGGGTCGTAACGCATACTTGACCGTGGTCCGAGCGAGAGCCAAGATGTGAGCCTTCTGCACGGCCGGAGCGACGGTGGCCTTCTTGACGAACAAGGACGCGTTGACGACGTTTATCAAGTACTCGTTCGCTCCAGCAGCCATCAGCGCAAACTCGGGCTTACTGCGCACCAGGCGTAACTTGACGTCGACGCCGTTGATCAGGAATTTATCCTGCAGAAACATATCCACGTGGAGACGACCTATCATGTCGACCACGCGACTGTTGGATATGTACTCTCGACGAGTCACGAACCCGGGGTTAGGATCGGGTCCGGCGGCTAGCTCTTTGGCGTGCATGCGACTGGCCTTGTCCATGTACCACAGCTGATTCGTCATCTGCGTCGACTTGGCGTCGGATCCGTAACTCAACAGCGTCTCTATGAAGGCTCGATACGGGTACGCGTTGAAGGACGAAGAGGTCACTTGCGTGTTGTTCAGGGAGAGGTCGACATTGCTGAACAGCGCATGCAACCAGTTGTTCACCGGTCCCACGGGTTCGCCCGCGTCGATAGGGTTACCGTTGGCTCGCGTCACCTTCACCTGCAAGTGTAGCATCGTGTTGGCGAGATCCATGTAATCGTCTCCCGATCCGGGGATGAAGAATTCTATCGGTCCTCCAGAGTCCAGAGAGGCCGTGGGTTGATGTTCCACCACGTGACTCTCGACGATGCAGGTCTGAGTGGGGGGTACGGTAAAGAGATCCAGCTCGGTCTTGACTCCCTCGCACGACTGTCTATGCACGAACGCCATCTTTGTCGTCGGTGTCGAATATGTCGGCAGTGCGTTTTGGGGACGTCCGTTTCTTGCGGCGGCGCTTGACTGCAGTGAATGTCGCCTTTGCAGCCGTTCGTTTTATACGTTTACCAGGAGGGGCTCGAATACTGCCGATGGCGTCGGTGACGCGTCTTTTGGCAGCCGTTTTTATGTTCTGACCCGCTAAGACGTCGCCGGCTATGCGAACGCCGGTCTTCAACGCTCCCCTGCCCAACGCCACGGCACCTCTCTTGATGAGCGGCATGGCGCTGCGCAACAGACTGCCGAACAGACTGCCCAGTCCGTGACCTCGCTGGTATTGCGCACCGGCGAAGTAGGGCAGCGCACCGCCAGCCTGGCGCGCGTAATAATCGTTGTAATTCATCAGAACAGTCCGGGCTTGCGTCGACGAAAATGAAGCGTCACCGTCACTCTACCGTATTCGAATGGCACGCGTCGACCCATGTCGTTCCTTATATCCACCTCTATCGAGTCGAAGTTCGAACGCACCAGCGGTACGTAGTGCACGTTGGTGAAACGATCGGACACCGTGTCGCCGTTACGTCCGCTGATCGAAACGGCGCGCAACAGAGGTGCGAGAGTGTCGCCCACATTACGCGGCTCCACGACGTCCGTGTAGATGTAGAGGGCGTGGAACCCCTGCGTCAGGTTCACCACATCGTCGGCCTCGATGTGGAAGGGATACGACGAGTCGGGATGGCGGGTGTCGATGGGGAGGACGGGAGACGACTTACCCGACTCCAACTCCGCCGGGCTGGATACGGGTCCGCGGAATCCCAACAAGGTCGCCATCGCGCTGTGGTACGGTATGGTGAACACGGTGTTCGCCGTCATGTGTAACGTCATTTTCTGAGTGACGGTACTATAACTGATCTGAGCCTGTGTCTCATACGTCCGCATATTGGACAGTCCCTTGTTGACGTGATACAGCAACGTAAACGGATCGTCGTAATACCCACACGGCAACTTCGAACGTATGGACGAGTCCGTAGCATCGATCGTGTTGAGGAAGAACCAGACGTCGCTATCCGTGACGTTGTACCAGGTGTGCGGATACTGGACCTCGGCCAACCCACACTCCCACTCGCCGGTAAGATCGATGCGTTGGGGCAAGGCCGTGACGTAATGGGTCAAGGTGTTGTCGGGGTGCATCTTCATGGAAGCGTTGCTAGGCAGCGTCATGTAGAAATCAGTCGCCATTGCGTCTCAACGTGGGATTGGGCAGTAGGTAACCCAACGAACTACTCAACAGAGCCGTCCACAGATTAGAATCGCCGCGACCTGTCGTCAGGTTGTAAATGCTGATCAGAATGACCGTGTACAGGACGACGACCTGACACAGAAACACGATCTCCTCTTTGGGACACGCGGTACCGAAAATATGCCAGGGAGTGCTGTCTGGCTCGTTCGGTGCAGCGTCAGTACAATCCGTCTCCTCCTCGTCTATGGTGGTGAGGCAGGGCGGTGGTGGTGATGGTGTCGCGTCGTGTGTCATTCCTCGAATGCAGTGTCGTCGTGTACGCGACTAGGCTTTATAGTTGACGAGTCCCTTGGCATCGATCCAGCTGTTGTAGTAGGAGCCATAGCCGAACCATTTCACCAAAGCTTCCTTACGTTTACCAACCGTACGGCGTTTCAGTACCGCTTCAACACGGTACACTTTATCAAAGGGTACCGTCACCTTCTGCAGCTCCAGTTCGTAGAAGGTACCCTCCAGCACTTCGCCGAGATCGTCCCGCAAGCGATACACGGGTGGGTCGGAGGGGTGAACCTCGTGTACCGTGAACAACTCTTCGCTCCAGTTCGTCTCGTAGCCCTTTTCGAACGTGCGTTTGTACTTGCTGACACGCACGCGATCCGACACGTGCAACTTGGGCACGCCCTTACCGTCGTGACCGTACAGACGTTGCCACACCTCTTCTTGGTTCTGTGCATTCACCTGTGACGGAGCCATACCGATCATGCGGTGGCGGGCATTGTTATACGATCGCATCAAGTCCGGAAGGACGTCGACGTACCGCCACGTCTGGTGTTTCGTGAAGTAGCGCCACATGCGCGTCTTCAACGTTCGGTTGAACCGTTCCACGACGGCTGCCTTCGTCTCCGCGTTGTGCGTGTAGAAGTAATGGATGTCGTAACGCCTCAATAGCGCCTGAACGGATTTGTTCCGAAATTCTCTGCCTTGATCCGTCTGCAAGGTCAGGGGGCAAACGTCGACGAACTTGGATTGCAGCGCTTTTACCAACGACGCCGCGGACTTGTTCTTCATGGGAACACACCAGGCCACTTTCGAGAAGACGTCGATCATCGTGAGGAGAAAGGCCATACCGTCGTTGAAGCGTTTGACCTTCGACATGTCCACGAGATCGGCCTGCCACTGCTGATGCATACCACCCACGATGACTTGTCGTCTCTTGAAATGACGTCTCGCTGGTTTGTGTAAGGTGTAGGTGTCCTGTGCCGACAACCATGCCTTGACGGTCTTCTGTGGCAGTCGCGTGACGCGTCGCAAGCCATCGACGCCGCCATAACTGCCTACCTTCGTGGGATCGAAGTAGACCTCGCTCAAGGAGCGTTCTTCTCCCCTCTGAGCCATCAAAAGAGGTGGAGGATCGATGTGTTAACGGGGGCGGTGACGTTGACTTCGGATTCCCACTGCTGACGAATGACGAGGAGCACGCCGACGTGTATTAGGACGCAAACTATGGCACCCACAATGACAGCGGTGGAACAACAACGATCTAGTGGAGTAACCATAGTCGGAATAACAGCTGTTGTAGAAGAATGTCGGCTGCAACGTCTCCCAGGACGGTAAATCCTTCGAACAATAGCGCAGCGACGATGGATCGGTACGTGTCCTGTGGATCGATGAGCATGACTGCTACGGAGACGCGTCGTACCACCTTATACGTTCTTCCATCCAACCAATGACGACGACGGCGAAGCCTTGCGTGATGCGGGGGGAGGGTGGGTGGGTGGACGAGGAATGTTCCATTCGTCGAGCGATGGAGGTTCGAATAACGCCTGTTGCATAAAACTTTGGAGTATACCGTGAGCCATCATGTAAAGTCCACTGATAAATATCGCACCGATGATGGAACGGTACACGAGGTCCTGTGGATCGGGCGACATGACGAACACTGTGCTACGGACACGCAGCGTACCATCCTATAGGTCGTCCCAACCAGCCAATGACGACAGAGCCTTGCGTGATTCGGGGGGTGGGGTGGGCATGGTATGTTCCATTCGACGGCTCTTACGACCGAGGGGTGTCCAACTGAGCGATCTTCGTGCACTACCTGCAGCAGCAGCAGCACGCAGAGGAGTACGTGACCGACGAGAGGGAGAGATCGACGGCTCCGGACGTATGTAGGCTCTTCTGGCGACGTTACCGACCAACGTCATGGGTAGGTTGATGGCACGGAGTTGTCGTGCGAATGGCAGCCAACCCGTCGGAGCGGTCTGTCTCTTACGCAACAGATCATTAACGAGATCCACCACGTTACTTCCGACAACCGGCGCGCCCTCGTGTATCAGTTCACCGCGAGCGGTCCACGCGATATCTCTCTTGAGATGCTCCATCAAACGGCTGGCTTTGGCCTGCATGGTCTTGGGAACGGTGGCCAAGACGGTGGCCTCCAGTCCGCTAATAGGAGCTGGTGCTGTACCCGCCGACCCCGACTCCGACGCCACCTCCGACTCGTTCACCGTGACCACGCGTAGCGGTTCCTTGATGCGTTTATCGGAAACCGGCGCGCCCTCGTGTATCAGTTCACCGCGAGCGGTCCACGCGATATCTCTCTTGAGATGCTCCATCAAACGGCTGGCTTTGGCCTGCATGGTCTTGGGAACGGTGGCCAAGACGGTGGCCTCCAGTCCGCTAATAGGAGCTGGTGCTGTACCCGCCGACCCCGACTCCGACGCCACCTCCGACTCGTTCACCGTGACCACGCGTAGCGGTTCCTTGATGCGTTTATCGGACAAGACGTTGTAACGCTGCAACACCTGATTATACAGGGTCACCTTGGTCCAGTCGTCTAGGTCCGTTCTATCCAGGATGGTCTTCATCTCATCATCGAGGGCTTGCACCTTCTTGTCTAAGGTGGCGGTCGCGGGTGGGGGTGACCGAAGCGTGTCCAAGAATCGCGGGTCCACCAAGGCCATCTTGCGTGCGTGCTCCATGTATCTACCTCCTTTTGTTCAGCACCTCTCGGAGCAAGGGTAGCAAGACCGAACTGGCCAACGGTGCTAGGAAGGCCGATAGGAAACCGCCGCTCTGTCCCTCACCAACCTGTGGTTGCAGCAGTAGACGTCTTCTCCTGGCAGCTGGCGTTCGTCTATTAGCCAACGCGCGTAACCTCGTCCTGTATTTATTCAATCGTTGCCTCTGTAAAGGGGACAATGGAATGTTCTTTGTTAGTATGTTGTATGCACACTCGGCTAGTGCACACAGCAGATCGGAGTCGGCGTTGGCGATGATGGCCTTTTTAATTTTGTTGTTCTTGACTCTGGCCAGAGCCTGTATGCACACGATGTGTCTCTTCACCCTGGCGGACATGATGCGAATGAAGAGACTATCCACACACTCGGTCGTTTTATACCTTCGGCAGGTACACGTACTGAACACCGTCGTCTGGAAAGATGGCCGTGCGCAGACGCATGTCCTCGGGCGTGTCCTGTTTGAGATCGACCAACAGATAACCGTACGGTACCGCCGTGGCGTCTTTAAACGCCTCTTGCACGAACTTGCCGCGTCCCGGATACATCTGCCGCGCCAAGGTCGACATCTGCGATGCGTCACGTGGATTCTTGAACACCACCATGTACTGCGAATTCAGACTGATGGTGCGACTCTCTTTGTTTTTAGGGAACAGGTTCTGTACGAGATACAGCACGGACGTGTTCCTGTGGTGACTTTTTTTAGTGAACAGGGCCGTGACCCGTTCGTCCGTTTCTGCCATGAGATCGTCTATGACGATGAGGTTCCTCGTTGTCGGATCGAACATGGCCGCCGTCGGTAACCCTTCCTCGAATCGCACGTGACCCAATTCCGTCGTTGCGTAAGCCTCTTGCCATTCTCCGTAACACCACGTGATCTGCTGGGGTGGTGGATCGATCATCGCAGCGGCGTGACGCAACATACGCGTCACGAAAGTACTCTTGCCGCACCCCGTCGGTCCGGCGACGATGCACGTGAAGGGGTGTTTCCATCGCGCATCCATGAATGCGTGTGCAACGAATGCAGCGTGCATCGCCTTTTCTACTATACGTCCACCGGACCCGTGGTCACCCCGTCCTCGTGCACCACGCGTTTGGCGTAAAAGAAGGTGAGTGCATCCCGATTCTGCACGTACGTCATGACGGTGGAGTTATGCACCCGGAAACCCCGGTTCGAACCGCCTCCGCTCCGACGGTTGGTGAGCACCTCCAGGAACGCGTCCTTGTCTATGGTGTTGTGCCGTTTGCTGAGACCTTTGGTGCTGTACTTGTCGGTGGCGCCGAAACAGTAGTACGTCTTGCTACACAACCCCACGAACCCCGCACCGGACCACTCGACCTTGAACAGACCCGGCGTCCTCTTGTCGAACGCTCTGCGCGCCTTGCAGCACGCCTCGTCGCCGACCCACGGTCTATTGGCGAGACGACAGCGCACGTAGTCGTTCCGATGGTCGTCGCAACATTCGGACGGCAGCCATTCCGACCGATGGCGGAAATAATGGTCTCGTAGTGTCGGGGTCACGAGGTCGTCGACGGACTCGCCAGCCAAGGCCAAATAGGCGGAATCTGTATCCATCTCGCAGTACTCGAACAGAGGGCGCTCCACGTACCTGACGATGAAATCGTAATAGAACTGCAACATGCGCAGCTTGGCGTACTGCAGAACGAAGAATCCCACGTGTACGGGTAGGGTGTACTTGACGGTCTTCTTGTTCAGTTCTATCTCGTACGCGTCGTCGACGACCATGTCGAGTTGACGGAATCGTTTATCGTTGACGAGGAGCGATGCCGCCTTCTCCGTGCAGTAGCTGACGTCGCGATGTCGGTCGACGTTGGTGATGGTCTTTCCGTAGCCCGAGTTCCCCAGCAACTTCATGGTGTCCGCGATGATGGTCCTGTCTCGGTGAACGTCGCCCTCGCGTCGGGCCTTGGACACTGCATCGCCGAACCGCCGGAAACACGGAACGGGATCGTATTCGACGACCTGGTACACGTGCAGCACCTCGAGACCGTGGTCCAGATACCATCGCAGCAGTGGCGTTGCGAGCAGTATCTTGTCGCCGCAATAACTACCCACGAGCATGCGACGCGGAGTCTTCATTATGTCGTGCTCTTCGGCGTATCGGCGCATGAACAGACCGAGATCCTCCCGTTGCATACCGATGTTCTTGAACACGGGCTGCATCTCGGCAAAGTGAGCGCGCAACGCTTCCGGTACGCGTACGTCGCACTCGATCATGCCGAACACGGTTCCGGCACGCACTCCGTTCAGGATCTGTTGTGACGTCATCGTCCATTGCACGTGTCGACGTCGGGGAAATGCTGCATCCACACACTTGCGTACGGCCGGTGTTCGTCTCATCTCCTTCCACTCGCATTCCCACAACTCGACGACCGTGACAAAGTGTCGTAGGTAGGCGGTGGTCTTTCGGGTCTCGGCGAGCAGTTGCGCCATGGGTTTCCCGTTGACGGCGTTCACCTCCTCTCGGTTGCACGAGCAACCGTGAAAGAAGCAACCTTGGAACTGATAAGCCGTCTTCGTCTCGCTGCACCATCCGTCCACCCGATGTTTGCCTATGCGCTTCTCTCGTCCGTTGATCTGATGTCGTATGGACCGTCCCGTGCGTTCGGATTCCCACGTCAACCATTCTCCGGCCATCTGTCCGTACAGCTGCGCCGATTCGGGGCGGAAGTCCTTCTCCGCTCGTCGTCGCGTGTACCATCCCATAGGCATGTCCTGCATGAGCGACCACAGGTACAGTGCGTTCGCATCGTATCCGACGATCGCTCGACAGGGACGAGCCGCCTCTCCGTACTCGTTCCGACGTAGCGTGGTGACCCCTGTCTCGTGATAGCGATGAAAGATGATCGAAGGCCCGCCTACAATATTCTCTTTGACGAGGTCGTGCAGGTCTTTGTTCTTCTCGTTGAAGATGGTAAAGTAGGTCTTCTCTGGCAGGTCGTTGAACAGGTACAGCAGGGTCAGACCGGGTACGCTGATACCTTGCTTGAACATGTCTATTCCCCGTTGTCGATAGAACGCGAACTGTCTGTCGATGGCCTGTAGAAAGGGAACCACGTCCCTGTTGTTGTACCAGACGAGAAAGTCGCGCAACGTCGTCATGCCATTGACGCGCCAGGCCTCCTGACAACTGGCGTAATCCTCGTCTGAAATCCCTTCGTTCTTCAGTCGACTGAAGAAGGCCTCTTTCGGTGGAAGTGCGGTGTCGTCGAGTCTCTCCAGCCTGTCCATGTACTCGTACGGGAAATGACCTTTCGTCACCTCGCATCCGTACGCTTTCAGATACTTGTCGTAGCTGAATCCGGGGGCTATGTAGTTGATCATGTCTACGAATTTCAGCTGATCCGTCGAAAGACACATGAAAGTGTTGTTGCGTTTGATTACGAACATTGACCCGATGCCGTCGGTCTCGACTTTCCCGTTGCCCTCCTGCTCCCTCTCGTCCGCGGCCTCGTCCTGTTCCACGTCGGTCTTTGAAGTCGTCAGGAAGTACGGTATGAGGAACTGTTTGATGGCATTGAGATCATACTTCCCCGAATTGAACCCGACGACGGGTAACTGACGCATCCATCCATACATTTGTCCCATCAGCGTTTTGTACGGATTGGTTGCCGCTCGCCCTTTCTTCTCGCCGGCCTCTCGTGCAGCTGCGTCCCGTGCAGCCTCCTCCCGTGCGTCCCATTTCGTCAGCTCTTCTGCGAGTTGTTCCAGTACATGATCGTACGAGCCTTTGATCTTGTCGTACGCGGCCTCACTCATCGTTTGCAGGACAGTCATCATGGTGCTCACCAACTTGTTGACGTCTCCGTCCGTGACGATGCATGTCACCTGTTCGTGTCCGGGTACGTTGGATGCCACGCTGACGCTCAACGGGACGTGACGCGCAACCCAGTGAACCCGGGCACTGTCCTCCGGAAGGTGTTCGGTGTCGAACCAACACTCGAAGTCGAAGGTGGCTCGGTACGGATAGTACTGCAACGCTTCGGCCACTCGGATGTTCTCGTCTGCCAGACGTTCGAACACCGACGGAGTCGAATGGTACACGCCACCAGGATAGACTCGGCGCACACCTCCCGTACACGTGCTCTCGTGGTTGCGTAGATGCCATGCGTCTTTCCACAACGAGTCACCGCACTTCCGACATCTGTACGAGTGACAGTACTTGCGTCTATCCTGGATGTAGGAATAATGCGTCCCGTGCAGATTGAGGTAGAGTGTGTCCGGGTACTTACATACCGAACGACGAACGAGTTCTGCGGTCGCCTTTCCACCGTCCTCCTCCTCTGCCTCATCGCCATCCGGTTTTACGAGACTGTACACGCACACGTTTGTTTCGAACGTGGTCTCGACACGATAGAGGTCGTCCATCGTGACCCCGGCAAATGCTGCCTTGGGTACGCCGTCTTGGGCGTACGTCGCGTACAGCGTCTCCACAGCCGGTTCCAATCGACGCCGTTCACATCCGCGATGCAGGGCCAGACATCGAAAGAGACACAGGTTGTCATTGTACCTCTTGGCATGGACGGGCTCCTTTTCCAATGCGATGACGGCTTTGTTCCTCTTGATGTACATGGGAAGGTCGGTCATTCCTACACATCCTATCGGGTGATCGATGATGCGATTGACGAAATATGTGACATTGGTCACGAGTTCGCACACCCACGCCGAATCCGGTCTTTGATTGATGGCCCATTGCAAGACGTCGGTTTCGCGGATGCGTTCGAGGAACTTATCAAAGTCCTTGCTGTTGGTGACGAGACTGGGCTCGTCCAGGTAGCGTCCACAGCAGTTGCACGAGGGATGGTAGTACTTGTATTGACCCGTGTTCTTGTTCCTCAGAACGAACCCGTAACTGAGGTTAATCTTGAATGCGTTGGTCTGTTCCTGGAACACGTTCCTCAACGACGGCTCTAGAACGGTCGTGTCCAGCGTCGTTAATCTGTAATCGTACCTGCACTGGAGAGGACCTCTCGTTACACGTGTCCGTATGGTCGACCAGTGCGCTCGTACGACATCTAACAGTTCCGGCGACAGGTTGTCGGCGAAGGGGAGTCGGGCAGGTGGGTCTATAGGGTCGGCATCGGTAACGAGTGGATGGTTGGGTGTGGTGTCTTCCCTGATTGATATCTTAGGCGATGGTGGCGTCGTGTCGTCGTCGGCGGTACACGCATTTCGTACGTGTCTGGTCAGGGTACGGCGTCTATTGAACGTCATTCCACATTTCGCACATGTGTACACTGTGGTCTGTTTTCTATTACTGCTACTGCTACTGCTACGGCTACGGTTACTGCTAAGACGACATACGGACCTCACATGGTGTTGTAGATCGTCCCATATGTCGAACGTTGCATCACATTTACAGGAATACTTAGTTCGCTTTGCCTGTTCGCTAGGTGGCTCCTCCCGTGGCACCTCCCGTGGCACATCTAGTGGTGGCGCCACCGAATACGTATGTTCGATCACTGCCGGTGTCGCATGACTCGCTAGGTGGTGTTTGAGTGCTGCATAGGTGTCGAGCACCTGTCCGCAGTGACGACATTGGTGTCTTTTCATGTTGCTCTGCTCTGCTCTACGTGTCTACAACTGACAGAGTGCGGTTGTTAGTACAGCTATATAGTACGTGTGGTGGTGGTGGTGGTGGTGGTGATGGTGGTGATGGTGGAGGGTATTGGTGAAGGGTGTATCACCTATGGTGGTATTGGCAACTGTGTGTGTCCCACTATCCATGGCTACGGGTTATATTTCAACTCATGACAACACCACTAACAACACGTTTCGTTCATTGTAAGACGTTTTATTGCGTATATAAAGACATAGCGATATACATAATATACATATACATATACACGGTTAGACCTATATAATTACTATGATGATGATGATGTTGATTACTTGTGGGTTTGTGGGAATGTTCCATCCTCGCCAGTGACCCCTAGCTTACGGTCGTTTATCGACACGCCAGTGGCTAGTACAATGATTATTAACTTGTGGGTTTTTACACCGCGACAGAGGTTCCGTACAATGATGTAATATATAGGTTAGTATGTATATTTATATATATATATGTATTACTATATGTCTTGCAAATACAATATGTGCGCGAATACATACATACAATACAGGCGAGAGAGAGCGAGAGAGAGACACTACCTACTATTATCCCGTTGCAAACGGTGCTTATTGAAATGCGGAGGTGTCAAGCATGAAATCAACAATTCCCTGTATTAAAGTATGTATTGTGCGTCTTCTCTCATCCCTTGCTAGCACGGGTGCTTCCTCCACCTCTTCCTCCCTCTCCTCCTACATAACAAGAAATGCGTCTACTGTATTCGTATACTGATATGATGTTTTCTATTATCTTTACTAATTTCAATAATGTGGTCAGCAATGTCGCTCATTAATTCATAGATCTACTGTTCATCATATGTTGATATAATGTATTCAAGTATCATCACCACTAATTGTCGGCATGTCCGTCTACGCAGTTCAATCGGTGACACAGGTACGTCATCCTACAGAACAAATTAAAGGATACCAATATATCACTCCATATTACGTCATACACCAACTACTTCTAACTAGGTTATGTTTACTACTACTGCTACTACTAATAATAATACTCTGTTGACGACGTCATATATGCGGAGACCAATACTCGAGACCGCTCCCGAATGCTGGCTGGGAGGACGGGTGCCTCGTCATCATACTCTTCACTCTACATAACACCAATGTTAATATTACTAATAATAATACAATTATTACGTTTACTACTAATTACCACCTATTTAAACACCAACAACAACAACAACACCTTCTACCTAAGCGGTCGCGTTATTGCCCGCGGTTTACGGATGGCACATCGCACGTATTGCATTGTGTGCTCCTGATATTCGGCGGAGAGTACCGTGCTGGCCAGTGCCCGACACACGTCGACCGTCACCTCTTCCACCGTGGCAGGGGCGGTTCTCCGCCACAGTTTAGTTATAAGACGTGCGAGGTGCATTTGCATTGTGTGGAAACACACCTTGCCCGTCTTGTCCGCGTCTTCTTCGTCGTCGGTGGCGTCATCCTCTTCGTGGGCATGCGCCGTCGACGTCGACGGCTGCGGCTCCGGCTCCGGCTCTGTGTGGGTGATGGTATGTTGATCGGGGATGTCCACCTGTTCACCGTCGCGGGTCAACACGACGGTTTTATCCGGGAAGACATACAGGGTCGTCAGGGATGCGTCATCGTCGTCGTCGTCGTCGTCGTCCTGCTTGCGCTGGACGAGTGGTGGCGACGCTGGACTAAATTGGAAGTCCGCATCGTCGACTTTCGCAGGCTCGGGGGATGACGCAATCGCATCCTCATCCTCACTGTAGTAATGGGGAGGGGTGCTTATACTCCACGCGTCTTCCTCGGACTCAGACTCCGATTCGACGGTGCACGGTGGTAGCAACCCCTCTTGGTTGTCCGGAAACGCGTCGGCATTGGTCAGGGGTGATGGTGGGTAGAACGAGGTTGTCATAGAGGATGTCTTCAGCCTCTTCGCCGCTCGTGACACCCCATCCTCGCTGTCGTCGTACAGTGCCGCCAGGTCGCGTTTATACGCGTTCTGGAGTTGCTCCAGTCCCATCTATCGAACAGAACGCATAGGTTACATTACGTGGGTTATATTATTCCGCGTCGCCCTGCATATCGTTATTGTCGTATGTTTCGTACATACTCTTTCTGACCAATTCGGTCACTCGGTTACGCCATTTCATGGTCCCGCACGTTGCGATGACATCTATAGATAGCCACCGCAAGACGTGCATGACCATGCTGGTCGATGGCACGTAACGATCCTTATCATCGTTTAGATTCATTATGCGTTCAACCTCGTCACTGGCATATCGCACACTGGCGGCCTCTAGCGCCTTATAGAATATGTTTTCATTGGTCATGGCTTCGGATCTATCACGTAACCTATCTAGACCGCTAACAGTAGCCTCCATATCAGCGCTACTGCTAATGCTATAATGTGACGCCGACGACGCACTGTTCTCCCCCTGGTCGTCATCTGATATTACAATCAGTGGTGGCGGCGAACCGCTGTCCACCGAGGAGGAGAACAGTATTTCCGTGCTGTTAGACTGTAACCATTGCATTACCTTAGCGCGTCCATCTCCGTCGATGATGTCATCGCCGCTTCCGGTTGCCACTGCAGTGGCTGCCGCAGCGACGATCGAGCCAGCCTGTCAACGGAATGGTTCACACTGTGACTACTTCCATGTTGGCTACCGTGTAATTTACGTACGGTCCTGCCATACGTTTACGAATGGTCACCATGACTCGGGCCCCCCGCAGCATGTCCAGTGCTGCATACCGCTCGGCATCTGACGTCATGTTTATGTAATCGTTCCCCGTGTATCCTAGCAACTGGACAGCCTTGTCGTTAAATATGGTTCCCCACACTTCGCTGCCGATGGCGTCTTGTAGGAGGACACGCATGGCGAACCGATACACTACACCCCGCTGCCATCGATGAATGGGACACACATACCCGTTGTTTTCGGGAATGACCCGTTTGTTGCACTGCTGACATGATGGATAAACGATATATTTCTCTTGAACGGCGACTTGTACTATGGTTAACGGTCGTCTTATTATATAGGTACCGTTACCTACCTGCTTCTCGAGTTGGCTCAGAGTGGTCATCATCTCGGCGTCCTGGTCGCTGGTTGTCTTGGTGGCGGCCATTTCTATGTCTCTGCTGGTGCTGATCGTGAAAGGTTTTGAAGTCGTCTGTGAAGCGGAGAGCGGTTGTATGCCTCGATCACTCCGAGTCGGGCTTATATAGTCCTCTCCCCGACTGTGGCGCGCTTTCTTATCGTCGCCCCTTGGTCGAGCGCGTGACGCCGATGCTGATGCTGCATGTCTGGTATCTGCGTCCGACCCTTGGTCGATCGCGTGATGCGGTCGCTGTATGTCTGCCATCTGGCTGTACTCTGGAGTCTGATGTAATCGTATGGCCTCGCGTACTAGCATGGTTATATGTCCTAGCATGTTCTGACCGGCTTGACCACTGTATGTCAGTGCACCCCAGTATCCTTCCCGACTCTTGACCCATTCCTGCAACTGGGAATGCCCAGTGTCCAACAGTCGTTTACGTAGGGTTGGATCGCGATATTTAACGGTCACTAATCCATACATTATTCCATATCGTTGTCTCTTCCATTCTGCGCGTAACATTTCCTTTTCTCGTATGCACTTGCTGAGCTGTTTCGCCTGTAGACCCGTGCGCGTGGCCAGCATCCTTTGCGCCGTCTGCATGTCGTCATGATGCATGCACTTCCGCCATTGATACGCACTTTCGACACTGGTGAATTCTCTATTACAGGCATGTATCCTGCAGGCGTAGAAATTGGACAGGAACTGTTTACCTCCTTTAAACCTTATAGGTTGGTTCATGGTGACTTTATGACGTTAACATGTACAGTTACTGTCTTAACTACGCGGTGTTCTAGCACTGTAGAGTACGTAACCCCCTGCTTTTTCCTTGCGTGATGGATGCCAGGTGTTGGTAAGCTGACAGTTGCCGGCCGCTTATCTCTTTTCTGCCGGCCTCTTATCTGTTTTCTCATTAGTGTGGTATTGTTCCTAGGCTGACGCAGGTTCTAGCATGCTCTATATAAGCCGTCTGGGTTCGTCGTGTCGTCATACCAACCACCATTGCCGTCGACATCGTTATTAGCACACACACGCATAATGTCTGTATTTGGCTTGCGCGATTGCATGGAGTTCGTCGTCGTCGCCGAACTCCTGCAGGCGGTTCCTCTATTACAGGCTATTGTGTGAGTATTTCTTTTATTTATTTATTTATTTATTTCTATTTTGTTACTTTCATAGCTCTCCATAGCTCATACCTGTTTTATCTTATGCCTTTGCATATTGTGACTCTTATTGTGTCCTTTACTTATTACAGCGTTCCATGTTTCAACTGGGCCTGCGTCCTCATCGAATTGATGGAGGACGCCCCCCTACGCCGAAGCTGCCAGGCGACCGTCCTGTTCCGAGAGGCGCTCTACGATGCCGGTCTCCTGTCGGCCTTCGGTCTTCATGCCAGTCGTTGGCGCCACGTAATGAGTGACATTGCGTTTATGTACGGCGATGGATATCGCACCTCGACCGCCTCCCCAGAGTCGTGGGACGACGACTTGATCGCCATCGACGCAGCCGTCACCGACGCTCACGCTGCCGACGAGGACTTCGACGACGCCGGAGAGTGGGACGACGACATAGCCACCATAGACGCCACCACCGAAGCCCACGAGGTCGAGGTGATGGCCTTCCGGGCTCATATGACCAAATGGGAGCAGGTCATGCATGAGTTGATGCTCATCCACGCCCCATCGACCGCATCCGTTTTCAGTCACGTTCACCTCGGCCCCGTCCATCTCCCATCACTCTTCCGGCGTCGTCGCTCTGTATCGCTACGAATTGCGTTGGCTCGCAAATTGACCGCTCGAGCCGTCCGGAGGTCATTGCTGTCGGCTTTCAACACTGTTCAACAATGCCCTTGACTTTATTATAACTACTACTACTACTACTACTACTACTACTACTACTACTACTACTACTACTACTACTAGCTTTTATATTTGTACTTGTTCTTTTTCGTTTTATTAAATTTGCATCACCTCATATTCACGTCTTGTATTGCGTTCTTGTTCCAACTGCGTGTTGGCACATTATATTATATTATATTATATTTTATGTCCATTTTCGTCCTGCTACATTTTATTTAACGAACGGTCCGATTTCCCTCGTCCAGCGGTTATATTGTAGCCATGCATGTCGACTATTTATTCACTTTTACACATTCGTCTTATCTTTATCGGTTTTAATTTTATCACGTATTATGTCCACTACATATAACAGGCTATAACATACAGCGGTCCCACATCAATGTCGTCACTGCAACTTAGTTGCTGTTTATCGCTTATTAACTCAGCTCACTTGCTACATTGTACAGATTAGCGTCCTTTGATCTCGCGCTATGGCTCACAGCTGGATAAACGCTTCGGCTTACAGTTAACTCCAGTCGTTCGGACGTCCAGTTGTCATTAGCTAACCACTCGGACTGGTCACTCCGTCGAGGTCACGGTCACGTGTTGTCGTGGGTGGGTGGGTGGGTGGGTGGGTGGTGGTGGGTGGGTGGGTGGGTGTTATTACGTGTATTTTCTTTGTTCCTATGTCCATCATAGATGACCACCGGTCACTGTTCGTTCCTCCTCCGGTCGCTAGGGGCGCGGCACGCGCATGCGCGCCACGCTCAGCAGCCGCCGCCGCCGCCAGGGGGCGCTCAAAGGTCTAGTGCTGCTTTCTGATTGGCTGCGCGCACTCATTAGCGGTGGGCGATATTAGAGGCCTTTTCCTTTGATCTTTTGATCGACCCGATAACGAGGTCCCAAAAACCTCTGCTAACTACTTACCAGTTTGTCTTCTACACTGATGTAATTATCCAGACAGACTATTTATTCTGACTGTGCACTCTATGCTGCAGGCATCTTACATTTAATGCGGTTGCACAGTGGCAATTACGTCGAAATTCACCTGCCAAAATAAATTGGACGAATTGCCCATTTTCAACCTACAAAAATTTAGAAAAGGTTGCACGCCCCGTTAGTAACAAAATACACCGGGGATTCATGGATAATGGAACTGCTTGGGCACATACTCAATTCGATTTTTTCGTTAGTCTCATTTCAAATTCACTTTGATAAAAATCAAACCTACCTAGTATCCACTGCAGCATGCTAGCTTGTACATTAAACGCAGTTTTTTTATCATCAGACAAACTATTAAATTACTTAATGTTGATTGAAGTAAAATTAGAAGTACTGAAAACTCACGAATGTGGTCCTTTATGAAATGTTGTAACTTTGTCGTGTGAGCGTCGAGAGGATGTCCATGATTGACATTGACCCCCCCCCCCGGGGGGGTACTGCCATACCTAAGCGGTGGGGGTGTGTCGCCAGAGCCCCATGGAGCACATGGAGAGAGAGAGAAATCAAGAAATTTATGGTCACCAAGAGAGAATTATTGAACAATTTATCTAATATCTATAAGTGTAAGGTAAGCCCGGGCGGGACGTTTTCATTGGGAAATTTCCTTTTCGATGAAAGAGAGAATTATCAGGTTTAATTGGGGCACAAAGAGAGAAAATTTTAATTTTTTCTTCGGACAGAGAGAGATAAATGGCAAAAAACAGGCGCATTTGCGCGGCACATACATGTATACCTCAGTATAGGGAGTACCGCCCCGGGCATTGACCCAAAAAGTGCTTACCATTTTGGATATCCACTATTGTGAACCTTACCAGTTCTAACGACCAAAGTAAATTCTTTTGATTATTTGTAAAAAAAATAAGATTTTTATTAAATCGATTGCGGATGCCTACATAAACTATTCACACGTTACATATTTGGTCATCAAGGAACCGGATTTGTGATAGGCTAAATCAGTTGAGGACGTCGTTTTAAAGACCTCGGATATTTTTTTCAAACAATTCCAGATTTGTATTTATTTTATGTATTGCTACGATATAAATTATTTGCAACAAGAAAACATTTTGTCTCGCAAATTAGTTGTAAAAATGAAAGTCTCTATTTTGCATCTGCGATCCACGAGGGTGGAAACTAGGCCGTGACGTCATAGGGCCTGGCTCGACGCGCCACGTTTCATTTACATTATAAAAAATAGCAGCGTTTTTCGCGTTCGTCATACTCTTTCATTTTACTCTTTTCATCTTACAAATAAAATTGTTAAACTGTTTACGCCCGAGGACATATACTATATGAATTTTAGTCGAACGTCGACGTGGTGAAATCATGTGTCGTGCAATGTTTCGTCGGTACAAAGCCGAAATAAAACGAAACCCTGCACAACTTTCGTTGTACGTTTATGGCTGCAGTTCGCCCAGACAACGCCAGCGCACTTTGAACCGATGCCATCTTCTCACATCTGCCGCCAGCATTTCGTTACAAGCGACTGAATAATATAAAATTCCAGATGGGATTTGAAAATCACCGGGTCCTTAGGGACCGCCCACAATAGTCAGCCGTCCGTCCACTTTGGCGCTGCTCAACTCACCCGGCAACGGTCTGCTTCGAGACAGACCGCATTCAGAATGAGGCGGAGAAACGGCATAGGGGAAAGGGGAAGGAGAGGAACCAAGAGCTACGAGCCTCACTTTCACCCGGAACCTCCAGCCCCCAGTGCACCAAGATCTGCAAATCAAGAATCTTGCTGCTGAGTCATATCAGGTCACACGGCCGACCCTTGGCTGATGTCAGGGACTGCCGATGATGAATTCATACAGCCAGTATCGTATATAAATTTTTGGTTGATGTCAATAACGCAGTTAATGGCTCAACGGATTAGTGCTTATTATATTGGTTGCACTTGTTACGCACATCCATTATTTATTTCGGACTTCTATGGACATCCAGCATGTTCTGTGTACGCGTAATTTTGTTTGGATGAGTGGGTGCGAACGAGCGAAAGATCGACGAACGAACAAACGAGCGAGATTGTCCATTTAGGTTTATGTAATGGTTTACGTTTTACCTGGACAATGTGTCGTTTTTCGCATCACATACATTGATTTAGTCGAAAAGCCAGTTTTTTCCAGCAAGAAACTGTTGTTTCGCGCTACAGCGCATATGTTTTCGTGCATCTGACTTTAATAAATGGCGGACGTGATTTTGCGAAACGACGCCTTTGACGACAGCGGGAGTAGGGAATAATTTAACGACAGCGGGAGTAGAGAATAATTTAACGACAGCGGGAGTAGGGAATAATTTAACGACAGCGGGAGTAGGGAATAATTTAACGACAGCGGGAGTAGGGAATACTTTAACGACAGCGGGAGTAGGGAATAATTTAACGACAGCGGGAGTAGGAAATAATTTAACGACAGCGGGAGTAGGGAATAATTTAACGACAGCGGGAGTAGGGAATAATTTAACGACAGCGGGAGTAGGGAATAATTTAACGACAGCGGGAGTAGGGAATAATTTAACGACAGCGGGAGTAGGGAATAATTTAACGACAGCGGGAGTAGAGAATAATTTAACGACAGCGGGAGTAGGGAATAATTTAACGACAGCGGGAGTAGAGAATAATTTAACGACAGCGGGAGTAGGGAATAATTTAACGACAGCGGGAGTAGGGAATAATTTAACGACAGCGGGAGTAGGGAATAATTTAACGACAGCGGGAGTAGGGAATAATTTAACGACAGCGGGAGCAGGGAATAATTTAACGACAGCGGGAGTAGGGAATAATTTAACGACAGCGGGAGTAGGGAATAATTTAACCACAGCGGGAGTAGAGAATAATTTAACAACAGCGGTTCCATTTTAGTTCTTACTAATTTAATCAGTCCTCTTCACTCAAGGTAGAGCATAGGGCCAAAACGATTCTTTTCCAGCGTACTCTGTTATTTGCTGCTTTCTTCATTTCTTTCCTGGTGGTTCCATGTTTCTTTACTTCGTCGGCAGTTGATCTCCTCCAAGTAGTTTTGGGTCTGCCTGTTTTTCGTTTTCCTTGTGGATTCTAGTCTAAGACATTGGCCTGTCTCGTGACATTGTTGGTTTATTTTCGGAGGGTGTGTCCTATCCATGTCCATTTCTTTTTGCAATATCACTACATTTTAGTTCGTTACACTCAATTCACCAAGGTTCCCGCCTTCATATTCTGTCTTGCAGTCCTTTATAGTATAACACCGTGAATAAGCAGCCCCCCGCCCCCCCCCCCCGCCGACCCCTTCACCTCCACCTGTTGCATTGGACAACCATATACATTGCTGTGCCGCACTTTAGAAGTACGCTGCAATCAATGCCAATGTAGAGTCACGAAGGCAGCACATTGTGGACCTGGACACTTTTCATTTATTTAAATGAAATTATTATTATTTAAATGAGATTGATTGTTGCTTAGCTATAGCTATTTACTGCTCTAAATATATATTTTAATATAATTAGCCTGAAATTGCAATATCTACACAGCAAACACTCTTTAGTATTACAATGCCACTTTGTTTAAACGGCAACATTGAATTAATTTTACTTTATTGACGAAACTGCACACTTTTTATTTATTATGTGGGTGAGATTATTATATAAATTACATAGACATTATCTGGATATTTGCACTGTATTGAATATAAATGAAAGTACTCTTAAATTGCAATAGTTATCATCGTTAATCAAATTGCTTTAATGAAGAAGCTGTGGACAATGTTGTCTATTGTAATGCCCGTTTTAACTGCAACATTTAAACAATTAACTTATTAATTATATGTTGGTGATTGATCAGAACTCACTGCAGACACTGCATTAGACAGGCTGCTTTGTCAGCAGAAGACATTTATATGCTCTTTCTGGCCACCCTTGCGATCATGCATGTACGGGGCTGCGGAGGGCTGGGATCGACCATGGAGATTGCAGGCCGCCCAGTCGTCGACAGCAGCCCTCGTGTGAAGTAGAGATTGTGTAACATGCGTGCGGCTAACCGCGTTCGGTAAATGCGAAGTTAGTTGGCCAAAATCATTTATTTATAACTCACTCCTACGTCGCCTTTTAGTTTGACTCCAGTTGGAGCAAAAGATGGGAAGTGCGCGTTGATAAAGTCCTTGCCAGGTATCTTTACACTTACGCTGCGTTTGCAGTACTTACTGCACGTTTTAATAGCATATTGTATACTTCATTTCTATCATACACAAATGCCATCTTTGAACAGCAACCACCCCTCAAAGGTAAAGGGACGGACCAGAGACGCAGGGAATGCGATGCAGAACACCGGAGAGAGAAGTAATGATAGCTTATCTTGGCAGGAAGCTGAGGTCGTAACATGTCGACAAACAATGACAAAACACTGAAGAGAACTCCTGGCCCGAGAATAGCAACCGAGCCAACACGGTCCATGATGATGAGCAGTCAGACAAAGAGGTGCCCCCCAAAGTAGTCGACCTCAACGAGGTCATTCAGTCAGAGGAATACGGGAAAGAACTTCCGAACAACTTCGGAAAATTGATAACTGAGTACTGTGAGTGGCTGGAGTTTGACGACCTGACAAGCGTTATCTTCTGTGACCCATACCGGGAGTTCGACAACAAGATGGCCAGCGCAGCACTAGCAATTTGCGCAACACAACCGCTAAGAAGGACACATTTGTATTCCACGCCAACATCGACACGAATAAGCCGTCGCTTCGGCGCATCGCTCAGAGGGGGAGGAGGGTCACCAGAAGAACAGTGAGGCGGCTGTGACCGAATCCAACCGAGGTCGCCGGTCCATACTAGATGTCTACGTCAAAAACATCCCGATCTTTGTTCCGATCATGATTCATGTCCAGAACGTTGGCCGCATCCGCAAGGAGCTGCTTAAGCAAATGATTTCATGCACTGACAAGATTTACGACATCGAGGACTTAAACATGCTGGGACACATCGAATTTGCTCTCTTCGAGAGTGAAGTGGATATGGGCACTGCTCACAGCAAAACGTATATGATATGTTCACTTTACGCAAATATTATCCGTATGCAAACATTTCCACTAAGAAACAAAGGCTAGAGTCATTACCATCATACAAAGTCCCGTCCTAGTACCCACTGAATATACTCCCTAAATAGTTGGGTGGCTCCATCTGGATATTACAAAGTCTCCCATTATTGTTAACTGACAAACGATGTCCGCACGACAAGCTCCCAGGGTGCACCTCTTCTGGTGGCAAACAGTTTCCGGTTCCGGAATATTATATAGAGACCTAGATTCTCTTTAACTACTCTTTCCAAATGCTACATCGGAGTATGAAGTATAATAATTGGAACTTAGTCAGCGTGCAGGATTTTTTTATTTCGGCCAAAGTGACTATATATAATAATAATATAGTTGTTATTGTGTTTTTACAACTGTCATATTTCTGAAGTTGTTCTGTGAGAGTGCATAAATTGTTAGGCTGGTGTATGGCTATTTCGATTCGTTAAATTGTTCTAATGATGAAATAAGTAGAAATCTGTCGAAGAAACTTAACTGAGCATAAGACAAAAGCTTTATTAAATATAATGGCAAACGATATGCAAGCAGAGTTTCTGGCGAGAGTCCTCGTGACGCACTGTTCATATACGTCAAGGATGTAGTCACTATGGCAACACGGCGTCCATTGATATTGTTGCATCACGCGATCGGATCTTGCTCGTTGGCTTTGATAACGTCAGTGGAACAGTTCGTCTTGAACACTTCGTGTGTGGTGGAAGTTGCACTTGATGCTCGCTCTGTGTTTGACCTCATCCGGACCATATTTAGGTCAGTGGTCCAGACGGACGTTTCGTTAATGTTCGGCTTCCTCCGCAAAACAAACACGGAACAGAAACGTATGACGTACAGACAAGCAACGTTTCGTCCCGTCCACGGGCAACTGAATCAACTTGGGCCTTTATAACTAATATATACTAAAGGGTATGCAACATGGAATGACACCACTCGCCTTTCAACATCCGTATCTGAGCTTTGCAATGCATAATCCGATTACTACGATCATACACACATGTCCAAATGAATAAACTTTCACTATACCTACTTTTGATTACACATGTCTGTATTTCTTAACGAAAATATATATTTTAACGACTGCGCGCAGAAAAGTACATACGACGAAATGTCATCACGTGACAACGCAGACGAAAGTGAGGTGCAACACACGTTACGGAAATAGTCGACCCAACAAAGAGACAGCAGCGTCTCTGTCTGACAGCTTCTACGTGCGGTTATATATGAATTACCAAAAGGTTATGTCTTCCGACGTCTTCATTGATAGATCAAAAATATAACCGCACGTAGAAGCTGTCAGACAGAGACGCTGCTGTCTCTTTGTTGGGTCGACTATTTCCGTAACGTGTGTTGCACCTCACTTTCGTCTGCGTTGTCACGTGATAACATTTCGTCGTATGTATTTTTCTGCGCGCAGTCGTTAAAATATATATTTTCGTTAAGAAATACAGACATATGTGTAATCAAAAGTAGGTATAGTGAAAGTTTATTCATTTGGACATGTGTGTATGATCGTAGTAATCGGATTATGCATTGCAAAGCTCAGATACGGATGTTGAAAGGCGAGTGGTGTCATTCCATGTTGCATACCCTTTAGTATATATTAGTTATAAAGGCCCAAGTTGATTCAGTTGCCCGTGGTCCCGTCCACCACAATCACCACAGTCTGGATAGACAGCAGGCCAGCAATCGGCCGCACGCCCGTACACCCGTACAGGTCGCAGGGCCGATCGCCTGTATCTCACCGGAGATTACCACGGTCCCCTGGGGCAACCTACTCGTCAAAAAATTAAAATACAGTATTACCTGTTTATAAGTTTTTACTGTAAACACAAAATCGAACCTTAGTACCAACGCGTCGAGGTAGGGCTAGGGTAGGACGAAGATTGATACGCACAACTACAGCGGAGGAAGCTATGAAGCCGGACGCGACGGCAGCGATCGTGACGAAGCCAGATATGTGATAGCGACGGATTGGGTCCGATACGGAAGCAGGTTTCGTGACGGAACTGCAGAAGGCGAAGCGGCGGTTCGTGGACGGCAATGATTGTGACGTAGTCGGTGTCCGGGTGACGCTGTGCCTAGGTATTGCCGGAATCGCCCGGATGCAGCGCAGTGATCGTGCCAAGCCAGGCGATATCGGCAGAATCGTGCGGATAGGTGGCAGGCTGGTAGTGTTTGGGATCCCTATACACAGAGACAAATGGGTACGTTAGACCCCTAGCAGACCGCAAGACAGATGCTAAGCGCTGCAAAATGTACAAAATAGTTAATTGTCTAGTGGGAATACCTTCAAGTTCCCAACACGTTGAGGCTGGACAGAACATAGGAAGAAGAAGAACGTGATCACGGAAGTAACCAAGATGGCGGCGATGTAGCAATAATGGCAGAACACGAGACGGCCTTGACGCAGACGGAGGCAACGAAGAATTGGCATATGTCCATTCCGTGGTCGATTCGAACCGTGTCGTTTTGTTCAGTCGCCCGAAACGCTCCGATATCGCTCCTTTTCACGCACCTTGCGTATTCAGAACTTGTATGCAGCCACTAGCGTTCGACCGCATCAAGAGAACGCCTTTTCAGTCAGAGGCTTCGCTCTGAACTGATCCTAATGTTCAAGATCGAGGGATAATATAAACAACGTCACGCCACTAGCCAATCAGCGCAACGAATTCCTCGAAAGGGGCGGGACAAAAGACTGCATTGGCCAATCTAAGGCGACCTTCGAATGCTGCTGTCGAACAAAAGCGCGTAAAAAAATTGCCGCCATGAACGGCTGCTCCGCGAAGCACACGCTCAACATAATAAATGTGTTTTAAGACAAAAAGTCCGCACGCACACACACAAACGTACAAAAATACTCCAGTTAGGAATTCAAGTAGCACTAGAACAGTCAGTGTGCCAAGAAATCAACTCCTTCCATAACGTACGCTTCTCTAAAACTTCTTTGCGGCTGGTGTTCTTTTCCTCCAGGTGCCTGCTCATATTGTTGAGCTAACGTTGCCGGGGCCTTCCTCTCGGTCTCTTTCCAGGCACTACTTGCTTGGATCTTCGGGTTCTAATACAGTAATAATTTAACTGCAATGAGGATTTTAGCATTTTAAACACCCTCCATTATTCGTTGAAATTAACAGATGTGAGAAAAACGTGGATTAGTGATATTTGGCGACACCCTGTATCATTCGTTTGGTTTTGACGCATGTTGTCGCTCGAGAAAGCATGCAAAGACTAACGGCCCACGGCGCATTGCTTAGCTGTGACATAATCTGGATAATCAAAATGGCGAACACGCCAAACAGATACGAGCCGACACCGTGTCGTTATTACATTACGTTATTTTGATAGCACCTGAAATGTGAATGCAATTAAAAACACTATCGTTCTAAAGTTGACTACATCATTAATTTTGACCCACATTGTTAGCCTAATCCTGGTAACTCCTGGTGGGCTGCAACATGTTAACCCTGCTAGTATACTAATACGGACCACTACGTGAACGTTGTGCAGAACCACTGATCTACGTAAACCGTAAACCCATTTGATCAGTGCCCGTTCTCTCGTGTCGCTACACTTTTCCTGGCACTGCATAACACAAACTCTGGCACAGGAGTTGTAAACTGAATCGTCTGATCTGGAAGGTTCACTGGTAGGGAAAACATTCTAGATGTTCCTTTTCTAACATAGGACAAATTACAAAGCTTCCTGCCATTTTCTCTACATGGAAACAAACCATAAATACATCATGTAATCATTTTCAGTGCACAAACTTGCTAATCGGAAAACAAATAATGATCTATGCATGGCTTTATCAGCAGTCTATGATTTTTACTCAACAATATGAGTTACTTTTAAGACTCACCGGCTAGGGCCAAATAGGCTTAATAAGTTTCCATCTCGCTGTACTGGAAAAGAGGGCGCTTCAGGTACTTTTTGATAAAGTCGGAGTAGAACTGCAACATGCGTATCTTGGCGTATTGCAGAACGAAGAATCCAACGTGTACGGGAAAGACGTACGTGACAGATCACTTGTTCATCTCTTATACAGTGGACCTTATCACTTTCCGACGGAAGTTGTGTGGTTTTAAAACAACACTAAAAGTGAAACGTGGAGTGGTATGGATATCAGGGCAACGATTCGGATATTCGAATTTTTTCGTCATCCAGCCATTCCAACACTTACGGGGTTGAATGGTACAAGCCATCCGGGTAGACTTGTCGTACAACACCCTCGCACGTGCGCTCGTGTCTGTGTAGTTGGCATGCATTTTTCCATAACGAGTCGCAACACTTTCGACATCTGTACGATTCTGCACATCTTGGATATAGGAAAAATGCGTCTTTTGCAAGTTAATGTGCAACGTCTCGGGGTAGTGACAAAATGATCGACGGACGAGTTCGACAGTTGTCTTTCTATCATCTTCATCCGACTCGATGAGTTATACACGCACGTTCTTCTCGAACGTGGTCACTACACGATAGAGGCCATCCAACGTGACCGCAGTATAGTCTTCCATGGCTACATTATCTTGGTTGTGTGCCTCATACATCATCTTCACCGTCGGTTAGAACTGATACTGATCACATGCTCGATGCAGGGCCAGACACCGGAAGAGACACAGGCTGTCAATGTACCATTGTAATGATTGGGTTCCCTTTCTTGACCGATGACGGCTTTGTTCTTCTTGACGTTGGCGGGAAGGTGATATTCGTCACGAGTTCGCACACCCACGCCGAATACGGTCTTTGATTGATGGCCCACTGAAAGACGTCGGTTTCTCGGATGCGTTCGAGAAACGCATCAATGTCCTCGTTGTTGATGAACAGACTGGGTTCGACCAGGTACCGTCCACAGCAATTGCAAGAGGAATGATAGTACTTGTATCGTCCCACGTCCTTGTTCCTCAGAACGAACCTGTAACTCAGGCTAATCTTGAAAGAGTATGTTTTTTCATGGAATATGATCTTCACGGGAATCTCTAAGAGATTTGTGTCTAGCGTAGTTAATCTGTCATCGTACCTGCACTGGAAGGAGCCTCTTGTCACACTCGTATTCCTAAGGATGACCAGTGCTCTCGAACAAAGTCTAGCAGGTCCGTCGCCAGAGTGTAGGAAAAAGGAAGTCGATCGTGAGGCTCGCTGAGGTCTTCTTCGGTAACGAGCGGACGAAGCGTGGTGTCTTCCCATTTCGATCTTTTCGGTAATGGCGGCTCGGCGACGTCGACACGCGTGGTTTGTGCATGTCTAAGCAGGTGCAGACGTATCGGCAGACGTATCTTCGCATGGTGACAGCGTCTACAACTGAAACAACACGGGCTCGTGCGTGCGTGCGTGGGTTGTCCGTGGTGACGGTGGTTGAATCATATAAGATATAAGGCATGTCCAGGCGTTAAGGTTTACACGATCCTCTTATCCACCAGGGGCGCCACTATTTCTTGTGTCATCCACTACAGGTCTAAGGGATCTTCTTGTTCTCCGCTAGAGGCGATACTATTTCAAGTATCATTCATTACGCATAGTGTTTCGTGTGTCACTACAGAGGGGTGTCACTACAGAGGGGTGTCACTACTGTGACAACGGAATATTAAATCCACAACTTGTAACTTTCTTTTCGACCTTTTTATTGTATATGATATATACATATCGTATAACACTCGGATCTTTTTTTCATATATGGACAATTGTGTTGTATTGTGCATGAATGAGATAGAGTACTCTGCACTTCTATCAAAGGATCGACATATATACAGTGACTATATATAAGAGGTTTGTGGGTTAATTAATGCCTCGCCAGTGACCTCGAGCTAATGAGCAAATCAACGCTACGACAGAGGCTCGTATGATGTTGTTGGCTTATTGGTGGGTTAACCATCGCGACATAGGCCACGTGATTACATGACGATGAAGATATATGTATTTCTATGATAAGGAGAGTATACTATTTCTATCTCTTTCATACTAAAATAAACGTTGACTGTTCATCATGTCTACCTATCGTTTGTATGTTTAGTGTGCGACATGGATCGATAATACAAAGTTGTATACAAGAAGAAATACAAGTTCTTTTATGTAATAAAAGTTGTAGACATATACATGATATACGACGTTTGAATATATCAATGACTAATACATATAATAATATAGAGTATAGTAATGATTAATTATATATATATATATATATATACACACACATACAACTACTGTATAATAACTAATACCATTACAACATCACTAGAGTACACCAATTAATATATATATATATATATATATATATATATATATATATATATATAATACTTAATGACTATAGAGTAGTACAACACTAGAATATACCAACGACTACATATAACTAACTGATATTAACATACTAATGACTATTTATGCTAATACTTAATGACTATGCAATAATAATATTTATTGATCATATAGAATAATATTGACTACAAGAGATTCATGTCACAGCAAATATTGGTTGATGTAAATAATGTTTAGTAACATAAAGTTTTGCCATTCTTCTGTGGTCAATATTTCACGCACGATTGGGCTTACCATACTCGCGGCTTCATCTACTCTCAACTCGGTGGTAATTGTGGGTTGCATGATAAGGCGTGCCATCGATTTATCGATGCTCTTCATGAACTCCGTCAAAGGTATCACAAGAGGTGGGGTGATGGTAATGCTACGTGTCTTCTTCGGAATCATGGACCATCTGTAAGTATGACTCATCATATACATATACAGTTTGAACGGACTGTAACTCTTAAAGACCCAATTAATTTGTAAATTTAAAAAATAATATCGCGTAATTTCACTTCAACGCACAGCTTTGCCAATAACCGCACAGCGGCGGCGTACCTGTTGTGGGCAGTCTACAAAATTACGACGCTTACTCGTTGTTAGCAGGGCTCGAATTCTAGTGTTAGGCGATGGATACCATATTCATACCATCTCACTCGTATTGCTTTTTCATTTTAGTGCAGCCATCATCGTCAACTGTGGCCTGACCTCATGAGGGAATTGAGTCTCCGTTAAGATAGCGAAATTGAAGATGACTACGATAACGAAGAAAAACCCTGGAATGCTGAATGTGATGAAAGATTCACCTTCTTGGACCATCGGAAAGAATAGATGAAGGTCATGTCACAGCTTCGAAACGTCTTCACTCCGGTCTCGTTGCTGTTTGACAAAACCGCCTTCCTCGTTAACCCAAGTGTTCCAAGATGGCGCAGCCTAGCGTTTCCTCCCCTAGCTCGAAGACCAGATCACTTTTGAACATGCTGCGTACCAATTCAGTATCCAGTGTCAATGTGCCAAAATCATGGCAGCCGTCCGATGTGTCGGTTGTACATGCCGGTGAACACGTTTATTGGATCGACGTGGGAAACTGCTCCCACCACTGTGCATTTCCCGTGCGACGCAGACGCCACTTCATGATGACACGAGCTACTGTGATATGCCTACTTAGCTGAAAAATGACGTGAACAAGAGGACAATAACAACAATTAACCTTATAATTTACTTCTGTAAATTTTATAATTAGCGATATTATCAGTATTTTCACTTTATAATATACACGTTTTAACATTTACTTCTATAACTTTTAAATTTAGCGTCATTGATAGGTTGCTTTGTTATATTAATAAAGACATGAATACACCACTTACATATATGTCTTGTGACCTACTTTAACACATAGCGTAGCTCGACGCTAGTCGCCTATAGATAAAAACTACACCGCTTGCTGCTGCTGCTGCTGCTGATGCTGCTGCTGCTGCTGCTGCTGCTGCTGCTGCTGCTGCTGCTGCTGCTGCTGCTGCTGCTGCTGCTGCTGCTGCTGCTGCTGCTGCTGCTGCTGCTGCACACAGGTCACCGGGTCAATACGACAAGCGGCCTGTGTGTGCGCGTGGTTACTTTGATACATAATGGCGTACCAGTTGTTGGCAGTCTACTCTTAAAAACTATGGTGCTCTGTCGCTGCGAGTAGGTCTCATTCTACTGTTGAAAAACGCCTCCTCCTCCTCGCTGCCTGTACGTCGACCACCAGTCCATGCCTTTTTAAACATAGTTGTAATGGCAATGTGAAGTAGTGCAAGATTCTGATTAATATGTCCACAACCAGGAATGTTTTGTGTAGTCATTGCAACCCAGCAGGATTCGAACCTGCTCAATTCACCAAGAATTTTACAACTATCTTACACTGCAAGTGAATTTGCTGAACTTTTTTCTTATTAATAGGTTATTATATGCTTGGACTGTTAATAATAAATAAACGAATGCTCAACTTACAACGTCTTCTTTGTGTGCTAGCTACAAAACGATTACTAGATGACCACTTATTTTAGTCATCTTCCCATGAGCGATAATACACGTCTTTCCATGTCGAATAGTCCTCAAGCGTTACCATCCTGCACACTTCTCCTTCTCACATCATGTCCACCCATGACCTTTGTCCCCTGTTCATTCAATGGCCACTGGCCGATGATCACAAGACCCCTCGTGCTGCAGTCACCGGGGGTACTGAGGCTCAGAGAGCAATACATTTTTCCTTATATTTTCACACAGGCAACATCACCCGGATGTTCCAAATGTCTATTTTTAGTTACCTCCCAAACATGAACCCTCTCTTCTTCCTCGAAAAGCACACATATACTACTATTTTTCGAAGTAGGCATACATGCAAACCAAAAAAGTTATAAAAAAGGCACACATTAAGGCAGAAATTAAATGGCTCTCTGCTCATTCAAAACGTTCTGCATACATTGATGTTTAAATAAGTTTTTTTTGTTCCAGCGTGTCTTTAGCTAACTTGAAGAGTAACATCACGCGTCAAGAGCCATTGCTTCGCAAGCTCGGAGAAGTTGCATTTGTGCTTTGTGAATGTCTCGGTAAGTATCGTAAGAAGGACATGGAGAAAATAGTAGAAATTCAACGAAGAGCAACTAAGCTGATTCTACAACTGAGATACCTTAGTTATCAAAGCCGACTAATAGAATTTGATTTGACAATATTAGAGATCAGGAGAGTAGGTATGTGGGGCTATTGGGACTATCACAGTGAAGGAGGATAAAGAGGTCAAAAGTCATTTATAAAGTTGTCAAAGATAAAATATCTTTGGAAAAGATAATTGATCAAAGGAGAAATATAAAATTTCATTGGTCAAATGTTAAGGTCAAATGTCAAGGTCAACGGTCAAGACCAGAAGCCAAAGGTCTACAAAGAGGGCAACACCTTCGAGGGAGAAAGGAGGCGTGGCGATCCCGTCCCGTGTGACGTTCAAGCGAGTACATGAAGTGATCAAGGGAGGTTAATTAGACAAATGAATATCCATTAGAAAAGTTAGTACGTCGAGGTGTTTGGTGATTGGTCTGTACGGTTGTTGTCGTTAGATAAACGAATACGTTGGGGTGTGGCTTTACTCGAAGCGTTGGACACGTGGTTGAAGTATTCGATAATTTGTGTTATAGCCTATCCGACTGGGTGTGGAAAGACGACTTTCGTAAGGCATTTACTACTGTATATACTCATCAAATAGCCGCCAGGAGAAAAGGATGTGGTTTTACGGTGAATGGCAACCGAGTTACATGACGGTGATGGAGACGACCCCGAACGTGGAGTGTGTGGAAGGGCTACCCGACGTCGTTCGATGGAGAAACGAAGAACTTGGTGGTCGTTGACAACCTAGTGGCGGAGACGGCCAACAGGGACGAAGTTGTTCACAAAAAAGTAACCTCTGTAATACATTTGTCGTCAACGTCGTGCAGAATATGTCACCCAGAGGGAAAGAAAACCGGACTATCATTTTGAACGTGCAACACATGGTTTTGTTTATGAATCCGCGTTACGTGACTCAGGTGTCTTATCTAGCCAAGCAAATGTATCAGGTCACGTGAGATATATGCAGGAGGCCCGTGTAAGCGTGGTGTCACTATCGAATGATCGATTTGAAACATGAAACACCCGAACAGCTGCGACAGCGTACACGTATTTTTCCGGGTGACCCCGTCCAGTACATGTATTCGCCGAGATGATGAAAGGTTATGTAAGTTGCGCGCCTCGTCATTGACGACATTACGGAGCACGTAAAAAGGAACGTCTTGTAGCTGCAGCTGCTTGCTCAGAGCGAGAAACACCGGACATTGACGAAAGCCATCATCACTAACGCGGGCACTGACCACGTGTTCGTTTCGTGTGAATGTACGTATAACGTGATAAAAGGCAATGCATCTTTGAAATCGCGTCAGAAGGCCATTTCACAACGGTTCAAGATACATCTGAGGGAGTTGTCGGACAAGCTTGAGCGTGAAGCGTAACAGAAAAAGAGAGATGGTCCGTTCCTAGCGGCCTTGCCAGCTCCTTTACCTACCTCGGTTATTCTCCCATTCATCACGCGGTCACTACACCCCTGATGGGGCACGCGAAGAAAATGGCTGTAGTAGAACCGCGTTTGTTAGAGAGCGTTCTACTATCGTCGAAACCACCGACAAACACTGTCGGGATTATCGTGGGTCGACTGGACAAGGATACGAACAGCCGTCGCCGAGCGGAAGAATTTACATGACCGGGAGAAGGTGACGCTGTACAACCAGGTCTTGCAGCAGTACATCTACATGGACGATATATGCGAGCAACAGACGCTAATAGTAGCCGTGATGAGCAGCGACGACGACAACACACCGATGACAGTCGTAGACGAGGTGTTAGGACCAACGTCAACGGCGGCAGCAGCAGAGACAGGCCTGAGCACGCGTTGCGAGACAGTGCATCAGCTCAGTCGTGTACCCAGATCTGGGGACGATTGTATGGATTTGACGAGTACCTACCTGCACGAGTACCTACCTTCACGAGTACCTACCTGCACGAGTACCTACCTGCACGAGTACCTACCTGCACGTACGGGTCCGCGTTGTCAAAGCAGACGGTACGAGCCTCAATAGAGTTAGTTGAAATAGCACTCGAAATCCAACGTCGCACGGTACGGATAGTTCCGAAACGCTTCTACGACTCGACTGTTCTCGTCAATCAGTTGTTCAAACACCGACAGCTTCGGATGGAACATTTTGCCCAGACAGACGCGTCAGAAACTGCCTTCGCACGTCAGGTCGTATGGATGACGGGTCGACATAGAAACGAGTGTATCTACAGTTTTTTTCGTCTAGTGAAGGAAGGATCGCAAGTTGCACAAAGGTACTCGGATGTCTTTACCGAAGGCATGTGCGAGGAATCGCCTGTAAACACAGCCACGGGACGACGAGCGACGGCGTGCGCGAGGACTCGCCTGTAAACACAGCCGTGGGACGACGAGCGACGGCGTGCGCGAGGACTCGCCTGTAAACACAGCCGTGGGACGACGAGCGACGGCGTGTGCGAGGACTCGCCTGTAAACACAGCCGTGGGACGACGAGTGACGACGTGTGCGAGGACTCGCCTGTAAACACAGCCGTGGGACGTCGAGCGACGGCGTGTGTGAGGACTCGCCTGTAAACACAGCCGCGGGACGACGAGTGACGGCGTGTGCGAGGACTCGCCTGTAAACACAGCCACGGGACGACGAGTGACGGCGTGTGCGAGGACTCGCCTGTAAACACAGCCGTGGGACGTCGAGCGACGGCGTGTGTGAGGACTCGCCTGTAAACACAGCCGCGGGACGACGAGTGACGGCGTGTGCGAGGACTCGCCTGTAAACACAGCCACGGGACGACGAGCGACGGCGTGTGCGAGGACTCGCCTGTAAACACAGCCACGGGACGACGAGCGACGGCGTGCGCGAGGACTCGCCTGTAAACACAGCCGTGGGACGACGAGCGACGACGTGTGCGAGGACTCGCCTGTAAACACAGCCGTGGGACGACGAGCGACGGCGTGTGCGAGGACTCGCCTGTAAACACAGCCACGGGACGACGAGTGACGGCGTGCGCGAGGACTCGCCTGTAAACACAGCCGTGGGACGTCGAGCGACGGCGTGTGTGAGGACTCGCCTGTAAACACAGCCACGGGACGACGAGTGACGGCGTGTGTGAGGACTCGCCTGTAAACACAGCCGTGGGACGACGAGTGACGGCGTGTGCGAGGACTCGCCTGTAAACACAGCCGTGGGACGACGAGTGACGGCGTGTGCGAGGACTCGCCTGTAAACACAGCCACGGGACGACGAGCGACGACGTGTGCGAGGACTCGCCTGTAAACACAGCCGTGGGACGACGAGCGACGGCGTGTGCGAGGACTCGCCTGTAAACACAGCCACGGGACGACGAGTGACGGCGTGTGCGAGGACTCGCCTGTAAACACAGCCATGGGACGACGAGTGACGATGTGTGCGAGGACTCGCCTGTAAACACAGCCACGGGACGACGAGAGACGGCGTGTGCGAGGACTCGCCTGTAAACACAGCCATGGGACGACGAGTGACGACGTGTGCGAGGACTCGCCTGTAAACACAGCCACGGGACGACGAGTGACGGCGTGTGCGAGGACTCGCCTGTAAACACAGCCGCGGGACGACGAGCGACGACGTGTGCGAGGACTCGCCTGTAAACACAGCCGTGGGACGACGAGCGACGACGTGTGCGAGGACTCGCCTGTAAACACAGCCGTGGGACGACGAGCGACGACGTGTGTGAGGACTCGCCTGTAAACACAGCCGTGGGACGACGAGTGACGGCGTGTGCGAGGACTCGCCTGTAAACACAGCCGTGGGACGACCAGTAACGGTGTGTGCGAGGACTCGCCTTCCAACGATCTAAGACACAACAAAAAGCACATCTTTGAAGTAACCGGTTCATTTACTAATGTTTCGACACTGGAGACCGCTTTTGCCTGTAGATAACGCTCTTTGCTAATCGCTAGTCACTAGACAGAAGATTTTGACCTTTGATGAATGACATTTGACATATGAACAATGACCTTTGACCACTGATGTTTGGCCTCCTCATCCTCATCCTCTTTGGATCTCCCAAAAGTCCCACATAAGTACCCAGGAGACTGAGAGGGGAGCACATAAATGTTTTTGTTTGGAAAGGTTATGAAGTGATTAAATAGAAATATGTTTAATAAATTTAAAGAAGGAAGTAGAACCAGAGATAACACATAAGTAGAGCCAGAGATAACACATAAGTAGAGCCAGAGATAACACATAAGTAGAGCCTGAGATAACACATAAGTAGAGCCAGAGATAACACATAAGTAGAGCCAGAGATAACACATAAGTTTTAGTTGCGGAACTGTGTAGGTTGGATATGAGAAAGTACTAATTCTCACCGAACAAACAATGAATGGGACAATTTATTTAGCGACAGTTTTAATGCTAGTAGTGTCAATGTGGTTCACACAAAAACAATTCTGACCAGGGCCAGAAAAATTGTTGGACTCTCAATAACCTATTGGCTTCCTTTTCCACTTGTTACCTGTAGTGTGTACCTTTGGATAGAAGCCTTGTTAAAACAAAAGTATGACGAAAGTTGGTACATGACGGGTGTTAGCTTGTTAATTGTTGTGTGATATGTCAAATTCCTTGTGCCCATCGACGTCCACTTAGTAATGGCCAAGGCTGTTGTTGGTCGCGATATACGATTCTTTCATAGAAACCCAGCATGGAAGCGAACGTATCTGCAACAAGTAGTCTTATGACATTACTGATCTAGCGGTTCGAGACCCAACATGTCAGAAGTTTGTGTTCTTAATTCAACATTATTCAGTGATATCACATAATATTGATATGTATGCAATGTGATAATGATCAGGTATTTCTTTCCATATTTGTGATAGCACTTTTTTTAATAGTTTTTCCTTTGTTTTGTCTTAGACTCTGAAATGTCCGTCCTGAACCCTCCAGTCAAACCGGAAGTATCAGCTCGTCTGACTGACTGTAACTACCAGACGTGTCTGGCTCTGGCCGACACAGATATCTACACGTTTGATGAAAGCTCCGGTCGCTGGTTCCCTGAACCACAGCACAAGTGTTGGTTGTCTGGACTTGTCATCAATCGACCTGTGCCGGACACATTTAACACGTCGCTGACTGTCACAATCACCGGACATCATCTCACCTGCTCCACTTCCCACTTCAAGGTGGCGATGCGACAGACGAAGTGGCCGGCGTGTGACCTCGCTGGACTGTACAGAACGTGTACTTGGAGTGCGGCCGTCGAGTCTCTTGGACTGACCACTTGTGTCGCTGCGTGTCGCTGTGAAGGCGACGACTGCAAGCACGTGACCATCCACATCCCGGAGTCGTACGAGGACTGGCAGATATGTGAAATCAACATTCAGTAAAGGAAACTGGTCTACCGTGCAAAGGCTAAAGGCAGTAACTGCAGCATTGATGAAAATCGGATTATTGAAAAGTCCACTTATGCCGTACCTGTTCTATTCTTTAACACAGTTTGGTAGTTCTAATGCAACCTATTTCCGACTTAAAGCAGTTTAAAATGTGCGGTAACTCTAGAATGCTGGCAGACCAAAAATGTTAAATGCCATTGGTATAATTTTGACTTTTTTTTTTAGATAATGTCTTTTGCCTTTGCATAACAGTTATATTAAGGGAGTTTTAGCATATAGGGTCAAAATGCACTTCCCTCACTGCATGCAAACAATTCATTGTATAATCTTGATTTAGTTTGATTATCATCGAGCTATAATAAGGAACATATAGACCAAATTGCATGTAAATACATCAAATTTTTTATAGGAAAATCTGCATAGTACGCTGTTTTTATATTTATAAGTCCCGCTTCAGTTTATTTTCGTATTAAAACTTGCACAGCAATACCATTAAGCACGTTTTAAATTTGGTACAAATTGGTGTAGTTTTCATAACAAAATGTCAATGTGTATTTAATGGTACATTTTACGTTGAACAAGACTTGGAATGTCCTCATCAAAATAAACCCCGAACATAACTAATAATAAAGATTTAACACTCAGCAAAATGTAATTGCAAAATATATTATACATCCCAAGGAAAAAAAATTATTTTTTAAGTATCTAGATTTACAAAATGTGTCTATCATAAACTGGTGCGTGTGATTTGCCGTTGAAACCCGTCATTTCCAGAACACCTAAACTATGTGGAATGCCCTATTGCTAGCTCTGACTCTGCAAGAAATACAACAACATATCAACAACATCTGAACACCCATCGTTTTGTCCTCGCTTATCCTCCTTAGCTTCTCAGTCAACTGTTGGTGACTTATAAATATAAACCTATTTGAGTCTAATCCTTTGGTTTTGACGCGCTACTTAGCTCAAGTTCTCGAGGATTTCTACGCAATGTTGTTTTATTTATTAAGATAGTTAATACATACATCATATTATAATGGTATATTGCGCGGCAAAGAAATGTCGTCTCCATATTGCTAATTTTGCAGCTTACCTTTGAATAATAGTGCTCTAAAAATATCAGCGTTGGTGTAATATCATCTACTGTGTTGAGAAATAACATTTGGAAGTTTTAAACAGCATGGGGATTTGTGAACCCTTTACGCGAAAGCGCCCTTATGCGCACTCGCACACACACACACACACACACACACACACACACACACACACACACGCACGCACGCACGCACGCACGCACACACACAGGTTTTTTTTAAAGGTTCAGCTCACACGGGCTGTGCAACATTTTACACGGCCACGGGCACACATGCAT
>BSQZ01000132.1:467500-531548 GCA_033239005.1 Lamellibrachia satsuma
TTTTCGCTCACTAGATTGGAACGGATCTTGTTGGGATGCGCCATTTCTACAATTCAACACTGATGAATGGTGGTTGCACAAATGAACAAGACAACGAAAACAAGTAAAAGAAAAATCAACAGATCAACATTTAATATACGACAATGGTTACTCAGTAATTTACAAGAAAACAAATAGACTCTTGGGTCTTTATAATTACCATAAGTAAGTAACTCCAATTCTGTAGCAATCGGCCAGGGAATTATTCACCCTGCGAAATAACTACTAATAGCGTCTAACATGACCCACCACTGTCCAAACATCAAGCCTAAGTAGACTATATCGTAATACTAACCAGGACTAAAGATAAAACACAGCTGTGTTTACTTACGTACCTCGTCAGGACTTACACAACCTTGTTCTAAGAGCTACAAAATCAGTTCCGAGGCAGCTGTGCTTGAATAACAGTTCAGTCCCTTCTCTACGTTATCACGAACCATTCATTCCGCCTCAGACGCACGGCGTCGTGTCGTGCAACACTCGCGTTTCTCCTTCTGAAGTGGCCGTCTACGGTCGTCGTGTCTCGAACGTAGTACAGAGACGATTCTGTTGTCTCCTGTTGTTCTGCCGAACCACTACGGTCGTCGTGTCTCGAACGTAGTACAGAGACGATTCTGTTGTCTCCTGTTGTTCTGCCGAACCACTACGGTCGTCGTGTCTCGAACGTAGTACAGAGACGATTCTGTTGTCTCCTGTTGTTCTGCCGAACCACTACGGTCGTCGTGTCTCGAACGTAGTACAGAGACGATTCTGTTGTCTCCTGTTGTTCTGCCGAACCACTACGGCCGTCGTGCCACGAACGTAGTACAGAGACGATTATGTTGTCTCCTGTTGTTCTGCCGAACCACTACGGTCGTCGTGTCACGAACGTAGTACAGAGACGATTCTGTTGTCTCCTGTTGTTCTGCCGAACCACTACGGCCGTCGTGTCACGAACGTAGTACAGAGACGATTCTGTTGTCTCCTGTTGTTCTGCCGAACCACTACGGCCGTCGTGCCACGAACGTAGTACAGAGACGATTCTGTTGTCTCCTGTTGTTCTGCCGAACCACTACGGCCGTCGTGCCACGAACGTAGTACAGAGACGATTCTGTTGTCTCCTGTTGTTCTGCCGAACCACTACGGTCGTCGTGTCACGAACGTAGTACAGAGACGATTCTGTTGTCTCCTGTTGTTCTGCCGAACCACTACGGTCGTCGTGTCACGAACGTAGTACAGAGACGATTCTGTTGTCTCCTGTTGTTCTGCCGAACCACTTCGGCCGTCGTGCCACGAACGTAGTACAGAGACGATTCTGTTGTCTCCTGTTGTTCTGCCGAACCACTACGGCCGTCGTGCCACGAACGTAGTACAGAGACGATTCTGTTGTCTCCTGTTGTTCTGCCGAACCACTACGGCCGTCGTGCCACGAACGTAGTACAGAGACGATTCTGTTGTCTCCTGTTGTTCTGCCGAACCACTACGGCCGTCGTGCCACGAACGTAGTACAGAGACGATTCTGTTGTCTCCTGTTGTTCTGCCGAACCACTACGGCCGTCGTGCCACGAACGTAGTACAGAGACGATTCTGTTGTCTCCTGTTGTTCTGCCGAACCACTACGGTCGTCGTGTCACGAACGTAGTACAGAGACGATTCTGTTGTCTCCTGTTGTTCTGCCGAACCACTACGGCCCTCGTGCCACGAACGTAGTACAGATATGATTCTGTTGTCTCCTGTTGTTCTGCCGAACCACTACGGCCGTCGTGCCACGAACGTAGTACAGAGACGATTCTGTTGTCTCCTGTTGTTCTGCCGAACCACTACGGCCGTCGTGCCACGAACCTAGTACAGATACGATTCTGTTGTCTCCTGTTGTTCTGCCGAACCACTACGGCCGTCGTGCCACGAACGTAGTACAGAGACGATTCTGTTGTCTCCTGTTGTTCTGCCGAACCACTACGGCCGTCGTGCCACGAACGTAGTACAGAGACGATTCTGTTGTCTCCTGTTGTTCTGCCGAACCACTTCGGCCGTCGTGCCTCGAACGTAGTACAGAGACGATTATGTTGTCTCCTGTTGTTCTGCCGAACCACTACGGCCGTCGTGCCACGAACGTAGTACAGAGACGATTATGTTGTCTCCTGTTGTTCTGCCGAACCACTTCGGCCGTCGTGCCACGAACGTAGTACAGAGACGATTCTGTTGTCTCCTGTTGTTCTGCCGAACCACTACGGCCGTCGTGCCACGAACGTAGTACAGAGACGATTCTGTTGTCTCCTGTTGTTCTGCCGAACCACTTCGGCCGTCGTGCCACGAACGTAGTACAGAGACGATTCTGTTGTCTCCTGTTGTTCTGCCGAACCACTACGGCCGTCGTGCCACGAACGTAGTACAGAGACGATTCTGTTGTCTCCTGTTGTTCTGCCGAACCACTACGGCCGTCGTGTCACGAACGTAGTACAGAGACGATTCTGTTGTCTCCTGTTGTTCTGCCGAACCACTACGGCCGTCGTGTCACGAACGTAGTACAGAGACGATTCTGTTGTCTCCTGTTGTTCTGCCGAACCACTACGGCCGTCGTGCCACGAACGTAGTACAGAGACGATTCTGTTGTCTCCTGTTGTTCTGCCGAACCACTACGGTCGTCGTGTCACGAACGTAGTACAGAGACGATTCTGTTGTCTCCTGTTGTTCTGCAGAACCACTACGGCCGTCGTGCCACGAACGTAGTACAGAGACGATTCTGTTGTCTCCTGTTGTTCTGCCGAACCACTACGGCCGTCGTGCCACGAACGTAGTACAGAGACGATTCTGTTGTCTCCTGTTGTTCTGCCGAACCACTACGGCCGTCGTGCCACGAACGTAGTACAGAGACGATTCTGTTGTCTCCTGTTGTTCTGCCGAACCACTACGGCCGTCGTGCCACGAACGTAGTACACAGACGATTCTGTTGTCTCCTGTTGTTCTGCCGAACCACTACGGCCGTCGTGCCACGAACGTAGTACAGAGACGATTCTGTTGTCTCCTGTTGTTCTGCCGAACCACTACGGCCGTCGTGCCACGATCGTAGTACAGAGACGATTCTGTTGTCTCCTTTTGTTCTGCCGAACCACTACGGCCGTCGTGCCACGAACGTAGTACAGAGACGATTCTGTTGTCTCCTGTTGTTCTGCCGAACCACTACGGCCGTCGTGCCACGAACGTAGTACAGAGACGATTCTGTTGTCTCCTGTTGTTCTGCCGAACCACTACGGCCGTCGTGCCACGAACGTAGTACAGAGACGATTCTGTTGTCTCCTGTTGTTCTGCCGAACCACTACGGTCGTCGTGCCACGAACGTAGTACAGAGACGATTCTGTTGTCTCCTGTTGTTCTGCCGAACCACTACGGTCGTCGTGTCACGAACGTAGTACAGAGACGATTCTGTTGTCTCCTGTTGTTCTGCCGAACCACTACGGCCGTCGTGCCACGAACGTAGTACAGATACGATTCTGTTGTCTCCTGTTGTTCTGCCGAACCACTACGGCCGTCGTGCCACGAACGTAGTAGAGAGACGATTATGTTGTCTCCTGTTGTTCTGCCGAACCACTTCGGCCGTCGTGCCACGAACGTAGTACAGAGACGATTCTGTTGTCTCCTGTTGTTCTGCCGAACCACTACGGTCGTCGTGTCACGAACGTAGTACAGAGACGATTCTGTTGTCTCCTGTTGTTCTGCCGAACCACTACGGCCGTCGTGCCACGAACGTAGTACAGAGACGATTCTGTTGTCTCCTGTTGTTCTGCCGAACCACTACGGCCGTCGTGCCACGAACGTAGTACAGAGACGATTCTGTTGTCTCCTGTTGTTCTGCCGAACCACTACGGCCGTCGTGCCACGAACGTAGTACAGAGACGATTCTGTTGTCTCCTGTTGTTCTGCCGAACCACTACGGCCGTCGTGCCACGAACGTAGTACAGAGACGATTATGTTGTCTCCTGTTGTTCTGCCGAACCACTACGGCCGTCGTGCCACGAACGTAGTACAGAGACGATTCTGTTGTCTCCTGTTGTTCTGCCGAACCACTACGGCCGTCGTGCCACGATCGTAGTACAGAGACGATTCTGTTGTCTCCTTTTGTTCTGCCGAACCACTTCGGCCGTCGTGCCACGAACGTAGTACAGAGACGATTCTGTTGTCTCCTGTTGTTCTGCCGAACCACTACGGCCGTCGTGCCACGAACGTAGTACAGAGACGATTCTGTTGTCTCCTGTTGTTCTGCCGAACCACTACGGCCGTCGTGCCACGAACGTAGTACAGAGACGATTATGTTGTCTCCTGTTGTTCTGCCGAACCACTACGGTCGTCGTGCCACGAACGTAGTACAGAGACGATTCTGTTGTCTCCTGTTGTTCTGCCGAACCACTACGGTCGTCGTGTCACGAACGTAGTACAGAGACGATTCTGTTGTCTCCTGTTGTTCTGCCGAACCACTACGGCCGTCGTGCCACGAACGTAGTACAGATACGATTCTGTTGTCTCCTGTTGTTCTGCCGAACCACTACGGCCGTCGTGCCACGAACGTAGTAGAGAGACGATTATGTTGTCTCCTGTTGTTCTGCCGAACCACTACGGCCGTCGTGCCACGAACGTAGTACAGATACGATTCTGTTGTCTCCTGTTGTTCTGCCGAACTACTACGGCCGTCGTGTCTCGAACGTAGTACAGAGACGATTCTGTTGCCTCCTGTTGTTCTGCCGAACCACTACGGCCGTCGTGTCTCGAACGTAGTACAGAGACGATTCTGTTGTCTCCTGTTGTTCTGCCGAACCACTACGGCCGTCGTGTCTCGAACGTAGTACAGAGACGATTCTGTTGTCTCCTGTTGTTCTGCCGAACCACTTCGGCCGTCGTGCCACGAACGTAGTACAGAGACGATTCTGTTGTCTCCTGTTGTTCTGCCGAACCACTACGGCCGTCGTGCCACGAACGTAGTACAGATACGATTCTGTTGTCTAGTGTTGTTCTGCCGAACCACTACGGTCGTCGTGCCACGAACGTAGTACAGATACGATTCTGTTGTCTCCTGTTGTTCTGCCGAACCACTACGGCCGTCGTGCCACGAACGTAGTACAGAGACGATTCTGTTGTCTCCTGTTGTTCTGCCGAACCATTTCGGCCGTCGTGCGACGAACGTAGTACAGAGACGATTCTGTTGTCTCCTGTTGTTCTGCCGAACCACTACGGCCGTCGTGTCTCGAACGTAGTACAGAGACGATTCTGTTGTCTCCTGTTGTTCTGCCGAACCACTACGGTCGTCGTGCCACGAACGTAGTACAGAGGCGATTCTGTTGTCTCCTGTTGTTCTGCCGAACCACTACGGCCGTCGTGCCACGAACGTAGTACAGAGACGATTCTGTTGTCTCCTGTTGTTCTGCCGAACCACTTCGGCCGTCGTGCCACGAACGTAGTACAGAGACGATTCTGTTGTCTCCTGTTGTTCTGCCTAACCACTACGGCCGTCGTGCCACGAACGTAGTACAGAGACGATTCTGTTGTCTCCTGTTGTTCTGCCGAACCACTTCGGCCGTCGTGTCACGAACGTAGTACAGAGACGATTCTGTTGTCTCCTGTTGTTCTGCCGAACCACTCCGGCCGTCGTGCCACGAACGTAGTACAGAGACGATTCTGTTGTCTCCTGTTGTTCTGCCGAACCACTACGGCCGTCGTGCCACGAACGTAGTACAGAGACGATTCTGTTGTCTCCTGTTGTTCTGCCGAACCACTACGGTCGTCGTGCCACGAACGTAGTACAGAGACGATTCTGTTGTCTCCTGTTGTTCTGCCGAACCACTACGGTCGTCGTGCCACGAACGTAGTACAGAGACGATTCTGTTGTCTCCTGTTGTTCTGCCGAACCACTACGGCCGTCGTGCCACGAACGTAGTACAGAGACGATTCTGTTGTCTCCTGTTGTTCTGCCGAACAACTACGGTCGTCGTGCCACGAACGTAGTACAGAGACGATTCTGTTGTATCCTGTTGTTCTGCCGAACCACTACGGTCGTCGTGCCACGAACGTAATACAGAGACGATTCTGTTTTCTCCTGTTGTTCTGCCGAACCACTACGGTCGTCGTGCCATGAACGTAGTACAGAGGCGATTCTGTTGTCTCCTGTTGTTCTGCCGAACCACTTCGGCCGTCGTGCCTCGAACGTAGTACAGAGACGATTCTGTTGTCTCCTGTTGTTCTGCCGAACCACTACGGTCGTCGTGCCACGAACGTAGTACAGAGACGATTCTGTTGTCTCCTGTTGTTCTGCCGAACCACTACGGTCGTCGTGCCACGAACGTAGTACAGAGACGATTCTGTTGTCTCCTGTTGTTCTGCCGAACCACTACGGCCGTCGTGCCACGAACGTAGTACAGAGACGATTCTGTTGTCTCCTGTTGTTCTGCCGAACCTCTTCGGCCGTCGTGCCTCGAACGTAGTACAGAGACGATTCTGTTGTCTCCTGTTGTTCTGCCGAACCACTACGGTCGTCGTGCCACGAACGTAGTACAGATACGATTCTGTTGTCTCCTGTTGTTCTGCCGAACCACTACGGCCGTCGTGCCACGAACGTAGTACAGAGACGATTCTGCGCTCTGCCGCCATTCTGTCGTTCTGTAGTTCTGCTACGGTTGTCGCGATCGTCTTTCTTCGCAACGGAGGTGTCGTCTCGCTACTGGCGTTTTGGCATCGCCTCGCCGCTTCGATATTCGCTAAGCAACTCGGCTATGTTTTCAGTCCATTTCTCACGTTTAACACGTTGCTTCTTAACTATTGGGGAACGTAGACACTTCTATCTCCTCGTTCAAAGTTACACCTTACACGAGGTTGACTCACACGTGGCTTTCGTCTGACACCAGGGGGCCCACGCAGGGCTAAGCGACCTTCTGTGTCCACTCTACTTTCAACCTGATCTGCTCGCCGAGATGCATCACATGTGTATTCAGTCTCTTTTTATTCTCCCTATTTCTGAGATAAAACGTGACACTAGTTCACCAAATACTGTCTACTGTCTCCTGGCCTAGTTCACCACTCCTTAAATATTTAGTCCTTACCTATTTAATATGCATTATTCTCTACGCTGGTATGTTTGAGCAAACAAATTACAGAACACTAATAAAGGCCGATGCATTCCTTCATATTTGAAAGGTTTAACTAATAAATAAAGAAACGGGAAATAGTATTCGGATAAAAAATAAAAAAGCAAAAATGCTACATTATACCACGCTAAGAATCTATTTTATGAGCTTCGCAGCAAAACGTTATTTACAACCATAACATGAGTTAACAGTGCCCACACAGTTCCGAAACATTCGCTCTCTATTACGGAGTATCTACTTTGCGTGGGGGAGAGCGCATCCTGATCTATCCGCTCAAACACTGCCTTACTGATCGCGTCACATTAGAATGGTTTCCGGTGGAAATGGCGAGCTCCTCTGTCTTCACAGTGACTCCTACCGCCGGTCCGCTCACAGACAATTGTGCGGAACACGACGACGACAATTATGCCCGGATGTGGGCTGATTTTCCTGAAGTTACCGAGCCCAGCATGAGCACATTTTCTGCCATGACTACGCCTCTCCACATTACGACTGAGGGTCCACCGATATACACACCTCTCCACATTACGACTGAGGGTCCACCGATATACACACCTCCCCACATTACGACTGAGGGTCCACCGATATACACACCTCTCCACATTACGACTGAGGGTCCACCGATATACACACCTCTCCACATTACGACTGAGGGTCCACCGATATACACACCTCTCCACATTACGACTGAGGGTCCACCGATATACACACCTCTCCACATTACGACTGAGGGTCCACCGATATACACACCTCTCCACATTACGACTGAGAGTCCACCGATATACACACCTCTCCACATTACGACTGAGGGTCCACCGATATACACACCTCTCCACATTACGACTGAGGGTCCACCGATATACACACCTCTCCACATTACGACTGAGGGTCCACCGATATACACACCTCTCCACATTACGACTGAGGGTCCACCGAGAGGCACAGGGCGAAGAACAACTTGGATTGTGAGAAAGAGCGGTGGAAATTTAATTGGGCATCACCGATCCACGCGATACAGAAAGCAAATGGTTCATGGTGTGCATTCGGCGACTGAATACCACAACCAAACTCTATAGAAATCCGCTTCCGTCATTGACGAGTTTCAACGAGCGGCTGGCAGGTTTAACAAGATTTAACAAGTTCAAGATGGCAAGTGGACAAGGAAGCCATTGGCTTATCGAGAGTCCAACAATTTTCTCATATATGTGTCGCCCGCCCTTAGCATATATCTGTCAATTCTATTTTTAAACATATTCAAACTACTAGCATTAACACAATAATTTGGCAGTTTGTTCCATTCATTTATCACCCTCTGTGAGAAAGAGTACTTTCCCATGTCCAACCTACACTGCTCCTTAACTAATGCTGCTTTGTGTCCTCTTGTTCTACTGCTTTCTTTAAGTTTGAAGAACATATTCCTATCAACATCCTCATAACTGTTCATTATTTTAAACACTTATATTTGGCCTCCTCTTAGTCTCCTAGTATCTAGTCTTGTCAAACCGCATTGTAATAACCGACTTTCGTAACTAAGGTCTCTCAATTCTGGAATCATTTTAGTTACTCTTCTTTGTATTCTTTCTAGCTTGTCTATGTCCTTTTTACGATACAACCTCCATGCTTGAATACAATATTCCAAATGTGGTCTTCTAACTATTGCTTTGTACAGGGTACAATTAGCTGTTTCTCCTTATACGTGATAGTTCTCCTAATTAGCCCTAGAATTTGATTTCCTTTCGAAGCAGCAATCCCACATTGCTCTGAAACTTTCATGTCAGCACTAAATGTTACTCCTAAGTCCTTTACTTGTGTGGTTCTACCTAGTACAGCATCCCCCATTGTATATTCTTCGTCCATGTTTCCATGTCCTATGTGTATACATATACATTTACACGGTGTTCCGTAATATCGACTTTCGACAGGCCTTACAACAAGTGTGTGTTGACGAGGCATCACAAGACACAACGGCCATCGTCACAACCCTCGGTCTCTTCAAATTCCTTCGAATGCCGTTCGTTCTGAAGAGCGCGTCGCAGTGTTTCCAGCGAAACGTGCACCAATGATCTGTCGTTCGCAAATTTCGAGTACATGGATGATGTGATAGTGGGTAGCGAAAATATGGAGGGTCACTTAAGGGACTTGCGTAGCCTCTTCAAGAGACTCTTCCAGGGAAAAGGGCTTTTCCTTAACAGCAACAAGTGTCAGCTTGACCAGTTTTCGCGAGTACCTAAAACGCTAAAAGACCTCGATCGTTCCTGGATATCTGTACGCTTTTCCCCCAGTTCGTTCGACAATCGTCCGGGAAAATTGTGCCGCCCTCTCAACTAAAAAAAATCTCAAAAAATGAATTTGAGGAGGCCTGGCTTCCTGTACACGGTCGTGCATTTGCTTCTACCAAAGACGCGATCGCCTATGCCCCCTTCTAATTCATCCGTGGAATGTGGAAGTCGCTAAGATTCTGGAGTAAGCAGCTTAATAAAGCGCACCGCAATTACTCGGCAACCGACAGGTAACTACTCGCAGTGTAGTATGTAGTAGATACATTCCGCTTCTACCAAGAAGATCATCCGATCAACTTTAGGACGGACCACCAATCTCTCGTTGATGCCTTTCCCCGGCAAAAACACAGATACGGCTCTCCCAATCCCAAGACGCCATTTGCAGAAGGCAGCACAATTTGTGGACCAACTTCACTACACGAAGAGCAATAAAAATACTGTCGGAGACGCGTTGTCGCGCGTTAAGTTGCAGCCGAAAGAGACGATAAATTCCATCGTCGCTTAGTTCTCTGTTTTACATGACGAATCGCATCTAGATGACTCTTTTGAAGAGGAAACGATGCACGACGAGGCGCTGGTCGACGACATGTTTCTGTTCCGACTTCAGCGACATCGAGATGAGATGTCTGAGAAGACCAGACGAGACATGATAAGGAATGAGCACATCAGGGAAATTGTCGGAACAACACCAGCCCACCACTACATACAACAACACCAGCCCACCAGTACATACAACAACACCAGCCCACCACTACATACAGCAACACCAGCCCACCACTACATACAACAACACCAGCCCACCACTACATACAACAACACCAGCCCACCACTACGTACAACAACACCAGCCCACCACTACGTACAACAACACCAGCCCACCACTACGTACAACAACACCAGCCCACCACTACGTACAACAACACCAGCCCACCACTACGTACAACAACACCAGCCCACCACTACATACAACAACACCAGCCCACCACTACATACAACAACACCAGCCCACCACTACGTACAACAACACCAGCCCACCACTACATACAACAACACCAGCCCACCACTACGTACAACAACACCAGCCCACCACTACATACAACAACACCAGCCCACCACTACGTACAACAACACCAGCCCATCACTACGTACAACAACACCATCCCACCACTACGTACAACAACACCAGCCCATCACTACGTACAACAACACCAGCCCACCACTACGTACAACAACACCAGCCCACCACTACGTACAACAACACCAGCCCACCAGTACGTACAACAACACCAGCCCACCACTACCTACAACAACACCAGCCCACCACTACATACAACAACACCAGCCCACCACTACATTCAACAACACCAGCCCACCACTACATACAACAACACCAGCCCACCACTACATACAACAACACCAGCCCACCACTACATACAACAACACCAGCCCACCACTACATACAACAACACAAGCCCACCACTACATACAACAACAGAGAATCACGTGGTTTGGACATCTGACACTCATGGCCACCAACCAACTGGCCCTCAAGACATACAACAGGCAAGCTTCAAAGCGAGAGGGAGACAAAAAAAACCTGGATTGCAGGTGTCAAAGAGACACTGAAGACACACGGCATCCCCCCTCTCCAGGCATTCCGACTTGCTGCTGATCATCAGCTTCATCTGCCCACGACACCCCCGATACAAGCGGGCGGAAAAAGTAAGTTAACAAATTCTTATCTGGCAGGTCACACACTCTTATCTGGCTGGTCACACTCTCTTATCTGGCTGGTAACACTCTCTTATCTGGCAGGTCACACTCTCTTATCTGGCAGATCACACTCTCTTATCTGGCAGGTCGCACTCTCTTATCTGACAGGTCACACTCTCTTATCTGGCTGGTAACACTCTCTTATCTGGCAGGTCACACTCTCTTTTCTGGCAGGTCACACTCTCTTATCTGGCTGGTAACACTCTCTTATCTGGCAGGTCACACTCTCTTATCTGGCAGGTCACACTCTCTTATCTGGCTGGTAACACTCTCTTATCTGGCAGGTCACACTCTCTTATCTGACAGGTCACACTCTCTTATCTGGTAGGTCACACTCTCTTATCTGGCAGGTCACACTCTCTTATCTGGCTGGTCACACTCTCTTATCTGGCTGGTAACAATCTCTTATCTGGCAGGTCACACTCTCTTATCTGGCAGGTCACACTCTCTTATCTGGCAGGTCACACTCTCTTATCTGGCATGTCACACTCTCTTATCTGGCAGGTCACACTCTCTTATCTGGCTGGTCACACTATCTTATCTGGCAGGTCACACTCTCTTATCAGGCAAGTCACATTCTCTTATCTGGCAGGTCACACTGTCTTATTTGGCAGGTCACACTGTCTTATCTGGCAGGTCACACTCTCTTATCTGGCAGGTCACACTCTCTTATCTGGCAGGTCACACTCTCTTATCTGGCATGTCACACTCTCTTATCTGGCAGGTCACACTCTCTTATCTGGCTGGTCACACTCTCTTATCTGGCAGGTCACACTCTCTTATCTGGCAAGTCACACTCTCTTATCTGGCAGGTCACACTGTCTTATTTGGCAGGTCACACTCTCTTATCTGGCAGGTCACACTCTCTTATCTGGCAGGTAACACTATTGTGACATCAACAAACAGTGTATTATTTCCTAATTAGTCAAAGGTGCTGCATGTATGACATTACATAGTCCGTTTGTGTGGCGGTATTTAGAGAAATCAACCGTACAACCATTTACGCGTCCGTGCCAAATAGATCGATTGTTAGTACACCAAGGGACCGTTTGACGAGGGTATGTTTAACGTCGCAGTCGGGTAAATACAGTTATTTTATTTAGGTCTGGTTTTGGAATTTGCCTTCTCTTAGATGAGTTGATTGTCATAGTGTAATATACATCCTATGCATAAAACGGCAAAACAAGATCACAAAGTGAGAGCTCATTATAAAGAAGACACCAAACACAGAGACAAAAGAGATCGAAAAAAGAAATGTTCTTGGATGGGATACACACCACCCCACCACCGGGAACCCGGAAGAGACTACCAATGTCATGAGGCAGGCACTTCTCAGAGTAGCCAATATTCACACACAGAGCTTAAAGCAATAAGGTACACAGACAGTACGAAGAGAACATATAATTTCTTCCGACACCTCCCCCCCCCCCCAAATGGAAAGTATTGTCATGAGTGTCTTAACGTGAATCTTACTAAATGAAACAAAGTTAATTTTCACTTCCTTACACATTTTACGGTACTTGTGATATTTACTGTAGACTACTGTAATACATAACCTGTCACAGATAAAGGAGTGAACGTGGACATTGCATACATCGATATTTCTGTACCCTGGGCCCAGATGTCACAACCAAGCATTTGTTGGCACGAAATTATATTATTAATAATTTCGCTGCAGAGTCTACTGATTGTGGTCGCTGATGCTGATGGCGTCTGCATATCACAGCAGTGCGTAGGCGATCACATATCGACAAATAACTCTCGAACGCAAAACTGTTCAGATCGTCCTGGAAACGTTGTCGAGAATACACACACTCTGGGCCCGAGGTCTACCTCTAAGTCGTGTCAGCTGACTGGGAAATTCACCCGATTCGGAAGGTAAGACGTTTAGTGTTTCTTCGATTAATTATTGAAGAACAACACATCATCGATATACCTTATGATAAATACTAAAATTAAATGAACCAACGACTAAGATGTTGTTTTCTTTAGTGAATGAGACAATGTGGCATGCCCGTCCTCACAGGGATCGGGGGGTTCGAACGAACCAACTTTTTTTAGATTTTTATTGCTAGCGAACACGCTGGCTGGTGCTCTGAGATAAACTCGCAACGTTCAACCAATACATCCAGCATATGACCCATAGAAAAACAGCCATTCAATTATATTTAAATGTATTTGAAAGCTATATAAATATAGAGAAATATATAGAATTATATATATAGAGAAATATATAGAATTATATATATATATATATATATATACATAAATAGTTTATGTCTACTTCAATTTTCTATAGATTTATATAGAATTTGTTTATAGAAGTATACAGAACATAGCATAATATGGAATACAAAGCAATAAAAACTGCAAATTCTATAACTATGTCCGCAAAAAATCTATACAATAGTCTAGACAAATGTTATAGAATATTTTCTTAATTCTACATAGTTTTTATTCTATACAAATTATATATATTCTTTTGCTAAGGAATTAACACAATTATTTTCTTGGTGATGGTGATCGAATCTGTCCGGATATATGTGCATTCGAATACGTGTAGCATCTTGTTTCCATTCGGATACGTGTAGCATCTTGTTTCCATTCGAATACGTGTAGCATCTTGTTTCCATTCGAATACGTGTAGCATCTTGTTTCCATTCGGATACGTGTAGCATCTTGTTTCCATTCGAATACGTGTAGCATCTTGTTTCCATTCGAATACGTGTAGCATCTTGTTTCCATTCGGATACGTGTAGCATCTTGTTTCCATTCGAATACGTGTAGCATCTTGTTTCCATTCGGATGAAGTTGTTGTCATAGTAATGTATTCAGTTTACATATTCGTCCTTTTAAAACTTTAATTGATTGCCATCCAAGACAAAGGCTCAGAGTGGACAAGGAAGCCGTTGGCTTATCGAGAGTCGTTTTAATATATATAAATCTGGAACTTGTTGTTCGAGATGGCAATCTTGTTAAATCTTGTTAAATATCTTAAAAACTATAATCTGATATTCTCTTAACCTCCTTTTCTCTAGGTTTGTTAAACCACATTAATTTTGGCGTTCTTCATAACTAAGGTCTCTCAATTTTGGAATAATATTAGTACTTGCGAGCTGACCGTATCACTGAGGTGACCGTAAGCCGAGGTTCGATTGTATATTCTTCTAATAAGGATAAACTGAAACTACTCGTTTTCGTATTACAACAAAATTATAAAAGTTCGTATTCGAATAATATGAAAGCTTATACGATACGATACTTTGTACAGTTTCAGGCCCATCCTCGGGCTTTACAAAAGGGATTTCCAGAAAATGTTCTATTTGTTTAGAGCCATTCTGTGCAACCTTAAATTGATATATACTTACAGCATTGTTAGACTGTCGTTGGTACACAATATATGTATATAGTAGAACGTGGGGTCAGTTGGTGAATGGGACAGGTTTGAAATCACATACATATGTTAGAACTGGGGACAGATGGCAGCACCATGCAATGTTCATGTGACGTACACGCACATGTACAGAGATCAACACGGCGACATTTCATGTGACATTTTCATGTGACGTACATGCACATGTACAGAGATCAACACGGCGACATTTCATGTGACATTTTCATGTGACGTACACGCACATGTACATAGATCAACACGGCGACATTTCGATTGATACACAAACTGCAAACAATAAAAATGAGTTTTTGTCTTGACATTGCTATATTTTTATTGAAAGAAATGAGACCTGATAACACACGAGTAGCTGCGATATTCCATAAAATAATAACATTTTAAGATGTACCACACAAGGAACGGATCCAATGGTAGCTGTGCATCGAATGGTAGCATAACAGTTGCTTTAATTTTGAATGTCACAGCTGGTTGTTGACGTACATCAGCGGAAACGAGTTTTGTAGAAGGACATTAGTCAGCGGTCAGAGATTCACCATTCACCAGGTGTGGCTCGTCAGAATTCATCTATTATTTATACAGTTCCACGTAGTCATAGATTATTGAAACAGCGTCATCCAGTGCTGCTATGGTCAAGTCTAATTTGCATTGTAGCCAAATTGCTGATGTTAATAAAACCAAATAAATAAGCGATTAATTCTTAACGTCGTCAATTTGACCTAGTTTCCCCGAAACGTTTGTTTATTTCCTCTTCAGCTCCTGTTTCCCAAAATTATTTCGTCCAGGGTTAGATTATTATAACATTACAGCTTTCAGCTACACAGTGTATTTAAAATGTATGAGACTGCACAGCAAACATCGGCCTGACAAAACTTGGGTGGTTATCAAATTGCGGGACGCCGACGTCCCAGTTAGGGTCCGCAATGTTGACGTCCCATATACGGTCCGCAATGTTCATGAAAAATTTAGATTTTCAAATTGTTTTGCCATAAAACGTCAGACATTGCATGCTTTCTGTAGTTTTGGGGTGTTCAATGTATTGTTTGCATTAAATGTATTAACAGGAGAGATTAAATACAACTGTTTAAACGTTTTCGCTTGTCCTTAGCTGCAAACTTTTTTTCTTGAATATTCATTTCCGTTGAATTTTGAGGACATTGGCAGTGTTTGATTTACGCAAAAACCTTCGATGATATGAGTTTTCATGGATTACCACGTTAAGGTAACGGGATGATATTTTGTTAATTGCGTTGACTTATTTAGTAAAACTATGTGTGTAGAGATCATAAACTAGCTACAGTTACAAACAAATGTTTAGTTCGTGTTTGGAGAACAGGGAGAGAGGGGGAGAGAGAGGGGGAGAGAGGGGGAGAGTGATAGTGGGAGAGAGAGAGATAGATAGATAGATAGATAAATAGATAGATAGATAAATAGATAGATAGATATATAGATATATAGAGAGAGGAAAGAGAGAGAGAGAGAGAGAGAGAGAGAGAGAGAGAGAGAGCGAGAGTTAGAGAGGGGGAGAGGGGAGAGAAAGAGGGATATATATATATATATATATATATATATATATATATATATATATATATATATATATATATATATATATATATATATAGAGAGAGAGAGAGAGAGAGAGAGAGAGAGAGAGAGAGAGAGAGAGAGAGAGAGACAGACAGACAGATAGATAGATAGATAAAGACTCGAGTTAGTAACACGTGCTGTGGCCATATCGCTTGTTGTTTGGAAAAATCAGAATAACGGGGGACCCTGGCGTGATGAATCGGTATGTATGCATGCATTGAACTGATGTACAGGTATATATATATATATATATATATATATATATATATATATATATATATATATATATATATATACATTGGACTGATGTATTGGTTTATATGATGTATACACTGTACTGATGTAACGGTATATATGTATACATTGGGCTGAAGTATCGGTATATATGTATATATTGGACTGATATATCGGTATACATGTATGCATATATATCTGGATAAAAATACCGAACATTGCGAACCGGTTCGAACGCACGAAGGTAACGGAAGATGGGTGGTAGCACACGTGAACACGACAACAAAGACAAGTGAAACAAAATAAACATTTAATATACGATAGTTACTCAGTAATTTACAAGAACACAAGTATACTCCTGGGTCTACGTAATTATTATAAGCAAATAACTCCAATTATGTAGCAATCGGTAGATAATTATTCTCCCTGTGAAATAACTACTAAGAGCTTCTAACATGACCCACCGTTATCCAAACGTCAACCCAAAGTAAACTAAAACGTTATGCTCATCACGACTAATATTCATTGATTGTTTTCTGTCAGAAAGAATACTTCCTGATATCCAATCTATACTAATCCTTTCCTAATGTTACTTCATTTCCTCTAGTTCTATCTTTCGTGAGTGAGAACAAACTATTTCTATCAATATCTTCATACCAACTCAATATTCTAAACACTTAAATTTGATCTTGTCTTAAACGCCTTGTCTCTAGGGTTGTTAAACCACATCCTTTCAATCATTCTTCATAGCTAAGGTCTTTCAGTGCTGGAATCATTTATTGGTCTCCTCTGTATTATTTGACGCGTATCTATATCCTTCTTTCGATATGGTCTCCATGCTTGTATACAGCATTCAAAATGAGGCCTAACTAGTGATTTGTACAGAGGTATAATTAGCTTTTTTCATTGTATATTATGATTCTCCTAAGCAACCCAAGAATTTGATTATCCTTTAAAGCTGCAATACCACACTGTTCTGAAACTTTCATATCAGCACTTATTGCTACTCCTAAGTCCTTTTTATGGTAGTACCTAGAACAGTATCTCCCAATTTATAGTTTACATCCAAGTTTATGTATCCTGTATGTAGGTATTTATATTTCCCAAAATTTAATAACATATGCCATTTCTCAGACCATTTTGCTAATTTGTCAATATCTTTTTGTAAATGTTGTTTATCAAAATCATTGTTAACCTTCCTAAAAATTGTTGTGTAATCTGCAAATTTCAGTACCTTGCTTTTTATGTTATCGTCCAAGTCATTAATATATAGTAAGAATAATAAAGGTCATAATACTGATCCCTTTGGCACCCCACTCAAAACTGATTTCCAGTTCGAAACCTCCCCATCAACACGCTGTCTTCAGTAAGTCAGCCATTGTTCTATCCAGTCAATTATACCATCCCCGATACCATGGCCTTTTAAGTTAAGTAGTAATCTTTGATGTGGCACTTTGCCAAAAGCTTTCTGAAAATCTAAGTATATAATATCTACTAGTGATCCCTCATCTATCCATTTAGCGATTTCTTCCAACAAAACATAACATATTTGTTAAGCATGTCCTCGCTTTTGGAATCCATGTTGAGATGGATTTAATAATTTATGTCTAACAAGGATAATGATATATTTTAAGTCCACCATATGGTTTTTAATTAATCTGTACAATAATTTACACATAACTGATGTTAAACTCTGTCTGTAATTATCTTACTTATTTATCGAACCCTTTCTAAATAATAGCATTATGTTTGCTTATTTTCATTGAAAAGAAACCACTCCTTCTATTTATGACTCTTGCGAATGGTATACTAATTTGTTCTATTTGTTCCATTAGTAGTCTTGAAGGAATTTCATCCACTTGAGGTGATTTATTGTCCTTAGTTGCCTTTATTTTCTTACCTACCATTTCTGAAGATACAATTACCTAATCTAAATAGTCCTGAAATTAAGCATCTGCATCTGATAACGAACTAATATCCTCTCTGGTAAACACTGAACTGAAGTATCCATTTAGGTCTTCCGCCATTAAAAACCTTTTGATATTATATTTCCAGCACTAGTGGTCCAACCTTGATTTGTACGTTTTGTTTACTCCTGACGTATGCATAACAATTTTCGATGTCATTTTTAGGTTACATTCTATTTTTGTATAGCTTCTTTTAGATTGTCTAATTTCATTCTCGTAGCTGCATTAAGTGCCTCTTTGTAATTTGTGTTGTCTTCATCCTTTCTGGTACACCTATAAAACCTCCACATAGATTGCTTGTACGCTATTTTCTATTTGCTTTTTTGACACAAGTGTTTTTTTTTCTAGACCGTTTTCCTTGTTTTTTTATCAAGGGAACAAATTCATCAATGATACTCACAATTTCACATTTTAGAATATCTCCATTCACAATAACTTCATTTGCATATACTATATGGACATAAATATGGTATCAAGCTGTAGCTAATAAACATATGTTTCACATCAAAATAGGTAATACTTATAATACTGCCATCAAAATATGTTTAGCAGATTATATAAAATTATGTATTGATTTGTGTGACTCATTTTTGGAGTCTCGGTATAACAATAGCGTCATTGTCAACAAATGCAGTAGATGTTTAGCTTTCATTTGGTGGTCAATTTGTTACATATATTATATACAGAGATTTCCATGAAGTAATATGTGCAATAGTGAATACGTTCCCTGACGCAAGTCGCAGAAATTGTCAATTAATGGTAACCTTCTTAAAATAAATGTTTTGGAGGTTTCGCAAGAGATATGACAGAGCATGCCCCTTGATTATTAATCTAGATGCACCAATCTAACAAAATTATTAGGTCTGCTTTCCACACTAAACTAAATTGTATCCCGTCGTTCTAAGATACGGCAACGGCCGTCGTGCCGCGAAACGAGAGACGATTCTGCGCTCTGCCGCCATTCTGTCGTTCTGTCGTTCTGCTACGGTTGTCGCGACCGTCTTTCTTCGCAACGGAGGTGTCGTCTCGCTACTGGCGTTTTGGCATCGCCTCGCCGCTTCGATATTCGCTAAGCAACTCGCTATGTTTTCAGTCAATTTCTCACGTTTAACACGTTGCTTCTTAACTATTGTGGAATGTAGACACTTCTACCTCCTCGCTCAAAGTTACACCTTACACGAGGTTGACTCACACGTGTCCTTCGTCTGACATCCGGGCGCCCACGCTGGGCTAAGCGACCTTCAGTGTCCACTCTACTTTCACCCGGATCTGCTCGCCGAGATGCCTCACATGTGTATTCAGTCTCTTTTTATACTCCTTGTTTCTGAAATAACACGTGACACTAATTCACCAATCACTGTCTCCTGGTGTATTCCACTAAATATTTAGTCCTTACCTACTTAATATGCATCATTCTCTAAAATAAACAATCTCACGCCATAGGTACGGACACGGGTATGTTTGAGCAAACAAATTATATAGTACTGGTCAGCTCTAAAAAAGGCCGATGCATTACTAGTAAATACAGAAACGGGAAATAGTATTATGATAAACAAAAAGTAAAAATGTTTCATTACCCCCCGCTAAGAATCTATTTACTGAGCTTCGCAGCAAAAAGTTATTAACTCTCATAACATCATAATTCTGTCCACTAATCACACAATGCTACTATATACAATACGGCATTCAACAACTCAAATTAGTAAGTCATTCTCGGTACACTTTACACTAAACAATTACTCTGTGTCCAACTATCTTCACAACACCTGCATCTGTTCCATGCGGCTCAAGCAGTCTGCTCCTTCGTTCTCCGTCCCGAGGGTGGACTGTACCCAGGACAGAGAGGGCTGGACTTTCAAAAGGCCACCGCGGTCGTTTGTCAATTTCGCTGTGTTCAAGAATTTCAGGGCTCGTTTATCGCACTGTACAACAAAACTTTGGACATACAAGTACAGGATACATTTGTGGATCACCACACAGTTCCCAAACATTCGTTCTCTTCTACGTAGTATGGGGAGAGCTTCTTGCTAGCAAAAGCTACTGCAAACAATGTTCCGTTTTCTGGAACAACGTCGCTCCCAGTCCTGTATCAGATAAACGGCTTATTCATGTCGGGCAACTTTAGTATGATGCATTACATTACATAGGGCCTGCTTTAGTTGGTTGAACGAATTGTTAGCTTCCTCACTCCAACTTACCTGGTTAGCTGGTTTCGCCCTCATGAGATCATTCAATGGTGCGGCAATCTTGGAATACCCATCCACAAACTTATGGAAATAGCCTGCCACACCTTCGAAGGATCTTACCTGTTTCGTAGTGTTAGGAATGGGAGCATTCCTTATGCGATTCAATGTATCTTCCTGGAATTTTACTCTCGCCCTGCCCTATTTCATGTCCCACAACATCGAGAGACTCATATCCGAGATAACACATCGTCGGCTCTGTTGCGAGACCGGCCTCACCCGATCGAATATCGATGTGAAATAGTCTACGATTATCTCGTATCTTTGCTCGATATTCGTTTATCCCCACCTTCTTTACTACCTCAAAAGGGCCATTCCACTGCATTAGCCATTTATTGGAGTCCATGGGAAGTAGAATGATGGCCTTATCGCCTTTCTCTAGGGATCGCACCTTTGCTTTCAGATCGAAATGCGCTGTATTCCTGGGAATGTCTCAGATGCTCTCCAACAGGGTTTCCCTTAGTGACATCGGCCAATACAAAATCATTTCTTAACGAAACATCCCCTGTTGTTCCCGTAGGAAATCTTCAGCTGACATACTCGTGCCGACTCCCGGCGCTTCTGTTGTTCCAGCACCCGATAACCTGCACGCCGGCCGCCGCTACGCCAGTGTAAATAAACACATCGCTTCTACTTCCAAAGGAAACAATTAGGGTTTTCATAAAACAACGGTCATTTGGGACGCCAGTGAGGGACTGATCCATCAACATCAAAACCCTGGTTTTCTCGGTTAACAGACTCTCGGTGACTGCGCCTAATTACCACCCCGTTAAACGTACTGTGTGATAACACCTTAGCAGGAAATTCCCCCACATATCCATCCATCACCGGTAAGTTACATTTGTCATCGTGGCGCACACAAGCACTAGCGATGACAGGGATCTTACACCCACAATGTAACATGACTTCATCTTTCCAAATTTTCCCACACAAGGATGGTTAGGAAAAGCTATCCCTATCACAACCGCACAATTTCCCACTACGGTCCTCATTTTCGACTTCGGGGAATTTTTATCACTAGGCCTACTGAACAGTTCTGCACTATGTGCCTAGGCCGGTTACAAAGAAACAGGTTCGTGGGATTGGAAAGGGATGAGGAGAACATTTGGGAGTCGGTTACTTCGGCTCCTCAAACTTACTAGTCGGGGGTGGTGCCGGAACGCGGTTAGATCGAATTCGATCTTTTGGAATCTTCCTCTTTCCAAAAGAAGAATAAGCATCAGTAAAGGTCTTTACAAACTCTAACAGTTCCCCATTTCCTTCAGGTTTGTGTTTCCCAGAAATATATATATAACTCTCGGGGACACATAAAAAAGAATTGTTCTTTCATCGCAAGTTCTTTCTATTCCTCAAACGTTTCATCACTCATTGATAATGTTCCATATGAGAAAATACTTCAGACATGTTTCGTTTTAATTTATCGTGCATGCATAACACTTCCTACTAAAATCTCCTACCTTTAAACGGTACCACTCAAAGAGGGCCGGCTTCAACTGGGGGTAATCATTCGCAACAGATGCCGGAGAACGGGACTAAACTCTCAACACATGACCCGTTAACAAAACCCTTAAAAAACTGCATAGTTATCTTCTTCCCTGATTCTCGTCATAATGTTCGAAACACTGAATTCAGGCATCAATCGAATAAGTGTTTTCATTAAAACGCACCTTGATTCATTTTTAAACCAATAAACAGCATTTGTATTACAGAACTGTCTCTTGTAAGTGATTGGACCGTTAACAGTGTGGAAGGTATCGTTATTACTATTTATTGTGTACAAATCAATGGGAATAACATTATTACCTTTTCCAGAATATGTTACATAATTTGCTGTAAACAACATTGAAACTATATATTTAATTAATTTCTATTCACTGTCTTTTATGCAGTAATATACTGTGGACTCTAATAATAGTGGTCTCCATCTGTAACTATAACCCACCAGATTCAGTCACAGCAGAATATTCGCAATTAATACAAATGTTTCAGTATCAGTGTTAATATTATTGTAATTTCCCAATTAATTGTCCCTGATATCATTATTTAAATATCGGATCTCGCTTCAGATGTTAAAACATACTACGGATTATCGCTAGAATGCTAGCCTCAAAAACTGCTCATTTAGACACGTGGAATCAGTCGGAAATCTGTAGTAGATATATTTATGCCTAAATGCACATTAGCTCACAAGGTTCATGCCTCCAAACGGACTGTTTGGAGTAAAGCAAACAGACTTGCTATGAACAACTCTTAAACGAATACCTTGAACATTCTTATATATAAAGCTTCTCATATACCTATAACAACGGTAGTTCAGCGGATGCATCGGGATTTGAAAAACACACTACGCGCCCATCTACTTGGTAGATCAAATGAGTTATCTTGGGTGGTTCTTGGACTGCGTGCTGTGGTAAACCTTGACACCGGTGTCTCGCCATCCATTGCGGTCACATTCCAACAGCCGGCGTTGCCGGGCTAGTTTGTCGTCCAGCGAGTCAACAGTGACGATGACTCAGCGTGGGAAATGGCCTGGGAAAGCTAAAATGCGCACACAGGCGCCGCACACCTGTGGACAGCCAAGAAGGTTCTCGGTCGTGTGGATAAAATACAACTTTCACTCGGAACTAAGTACACTGCTCCCTGTCGGGTTATGCGCTGTTGGGACAAATGCTTCCGAATACGGTTCGCTAGGACAATGTATCCATGGACAGACTACGCCCATTTTATGAAGATCATGAACATGTCATCCCTCTATTGGTTTATGTTCAACACCACTGTTGTCATCCGTCTGGTGGTTTATGTTTAACACCACTGTTGTCATCCCTCTGGTGGTTTATGTTCAACACCACTGTTGTCATCCCTCTGGTGGTTTATGTTCAACACCACTGTTGTCATCCCTCTGGTGGTTTATGTTCAACACCATTGTTGGGTAAATACAGTTCTCTTACGTGGCTGAGGTTTGGGAGTTTGCTCTTAGATCAGTTGATTGCCATAATTTCATATACATCGTAAACATAAAATGGCAAGACAAGATCACAAAGTGAGAGCTCATTATAAAAGGACATCAAACCCAACATCAGGAAGAGATCAAAAAAAGAAATGTTCTTGGAAGGGACACATACCACCCCACCACCGGGAAGAGTCGACCGATGTGATGAGATAGGCACTTCTCAGAGTAGCCAATATTCACACACAGAGCATAACACAAAAATCTACACAGACAGTTGTACGGAAGGGAACATATCATTTCGTCGGATATTTCCCCAAAAAGGAAGGTATTTTCAGGAGCGTCTTAATATGAATCTTCCAAAATGAAAAAAAGTTAATTTTCACTTCCTTACACATTTTACTTGTAATATTTACTGTAAACAACTGTAATACATAACCTGTCACAGACAGATAAAGGAGTGAACGTGGACATTGCATACATCGATATTTCTGTATCGTGTGCCCAGATGTCACAACCAAGCATTTGTTGGCACAACATTATATTATTATGATTTCGCAACTGTGTCCACTGATTGTGATCGCTGATAATGTATGTGTACTTCAGCACGTAGTCAGCCTGTCAGTGCTAACTCAGCATCTACTATATATTTATTTGCCCGTGATTCGGTGATGCCTATTATATGAGGATCAATATCTGCTACCATAAAGTCTAACTCACTTTTTTATTTACTATGCTCGTGGCATTTAAGCATACACATTTAAGTTCATTGTCTGAAATTATTGGTGAACATTTCTTTGGATGTATATTTATAGTAGTACTCCTTTGAGATTTCTCTGTCAGTTCCCCCTGCGCATCTAGTTTAAATAAGTTATGGTCTTACCACCTGGCAATCCCTCTCCACTCACCCGCTTAACTTTTTTTTGTTGCATATTCTGCCTCCTGTCATCTTTCTTCTGATCCACAGTCTTTTCTCTGCTACTGTTATCCTCAACCATCCTGCCACCTGACAATCACTCTTCATTCACTTATTTATCTTCCTTTTGTTGCACATTCTTCCTTTTTTCGTCTTTCTTCTTCTTACCAGTTTTCTCCCTCACATTGCCACTGCTCTCCATGTTCTCACCACCTCTGTTCTCCTCGTTTTCGCTACCTCTGCTCTCCTCGTTCTCACCACCTCTGCTGTCCTCTGTCTCACCACCTCTGCTCTCATCATTCTCACCACCTCTGCTCTCTTCTTTCTCACCCTGCCCTGTCATCATCAAAATCATGTCTTAACTCATTTACCTGCTTTTGCAGACATTTCAATGTCATAACCCCCTACATACGAAATGAAAATCATCTGCCTGCACCTCTGCCCACGAATTTGCACACCCGGAATTTTCAAAGTCTATCCAGCTGTCGCAGCTAGAAGACGTCAAATTACGTTTCGCCTTTACGTCAAATTACGTTTCGCCTTAACACGGCGCCATGTTAGAATTTCAATTTATATTTGTTTATAATCAGTTATGTTTTAAATTTATACTATGTAGACCTCACAAAGACTGTTTTGTGTTGTAATACACACTTTATGCTGTTTTACTTAGGTTTTAATTAAATTTACAACTATTGTCTTGCAAGTTATTTTGTCTTGTCTACAACAAAACATAATATAACTCGCGCTAACGAAATTTCAGTGACCTTCTTTAAATTACACTGAACTACTACCTACGGCTAACTTTTAATAACAAATGTTGCTAAAACAAAATATTCAGGTCCTCAATCTTTAATATGTACTAAATTATGTACAATAACATTATGTCTCATATTATCTACCCAATCAACTGACCACAACACACCTTAATTATCGTTCGCGCCACCGAGTCTTCGGAGATCTACTTTATAAACTACACTAAATTACTATTATAGCTAAATTTTAACAGCGACTATTGCCTAAACAACGTCTCTTGCAAGTCTATGTTTAATATACACGTAATAATAATACCTATCCGATCAATATTCCACGCTTTAGACAAATATCCAATCAACCAAATTCAATTCCGTGTTCTCCTCAAGATTTCCCAAGATGCAATAATCAAATTGCTTCTTGGGAAATCTAAAGTTGAAGTTGTTCCGTATTGGGAGATCATTGTGCATGACCCAGTGTGTCCATGTGTACTAGACATGTGTGCAAATACATTTTAGGATATAAAAAGATTTTCCTCTCTCAAATGTTTCTACTGAGACACCCTTGGTAACCTAAATGCTATGTTAGATTTTTCTCTCTCAAATGTTTCTTCTACGACACCCGCGGTAACCTAAATACTATGTTAAATTTTCCTATTTCAAATATTTCTATTGGGACACCCGTGGTAACCTAGACACTATGCTAACGGCAATGACAACAGTTTAGAGACTCAAAGCACACATTTGGACAGATCGACAGACATGTTTGGTATGTATTCAAGCGCTGCCGTTCTGCTACGTCTGGTGGTCGTGACTTCAGCGTGCTCCTGGACAATTGTAACCAATGTCGAAGGTGAACTGTTTTATGTATGCACTATTACATGGAAGATAGCTTTCTCTGATATCGATGGCTGGAACACCGCTCTCTCCGACAAAGATGGCTAGAACACTGCTGTCTCTGACATCAATGGCTGGAACACAATCATCTCTGACATCGATGGCTGGAACTCCCTTTCTCTGATATCAATACCTGGAGCAATGCTGTCTCCGACATCGATGTCTGGAACACAACCATCTCTGATATCAATGGGTTGGAGCACTGCTTTCTCTGATATTGGTGGCTGAGCACCAATATCTCTTACATCAATGGCTGGAACTCAACCACTTCTGACATTGATGGCTGGAACACCGCTGTCTCTGACATCGATGGCTGGGGAATCACTCTGGCTGGGACACAATTCTCTTTGACATCGATGGCTCGAACACCGCAGTCTCTGACATTGATGGCTAGAACAATGCCATCTCTGATATCGATGACTCGAACACCATTCTCTCTGACATCGATGGTTGGAGCACCGCTGTCTCTGATATTGATGGCTGGAAAACTACAGTCTGTGACAAATAGCACTGGACCACCGCTGTCTCTGACATCGGTGGCTGGAACACCACAATCTCGAACACCGATGGCTGGAGAACCGCTGTTTCTGATAGTGATGGCTGGAACTCTGCTCACTCTGACATCGATGGCTGGAACTCTGCTCACTCTGACATCGATGGCTGGAACTCTGCTCACTCTGACATCGATGGCTGGAACTCTGCTCACTCTGACATCGATGGCTGGAGCATCGCTCTCTCTGATATTGATTGCTGGAGCACCACTTTCTCAGACATCGATGGCTAGGACACCGTCATCTCTGAAATTGATTGCTGGAACAACGCCATCTCTGATATTGATGGCTGGTGCACTGCTCTCTCTGACATCAATGGCTGGAACTCTGCTGTGTATGACATCGATGGCTGGAACATTGCTCTCTCTGACATCAATGGCTGGAAGTCTGCTGTGTATGACATCGATGGCTGGAACACCCCACTCTCTAACACCAATGGCTGGAGCACTGCTCTCTTTAACGTCGATGGCTAGAGTAAAGCTGTCTCTGACATCGATGGCTGGAACACCACCATCTCATAAATCGATGGCTGGAGAACCACTGTCTCTGATAGTGATGGCTAGAACATTGCTCTCTCTCTCTCTCTCTCTCTCTGATAGCGATGGCTGGAGAACTGCTGTCTCTGCCATCGATAGCTGGAACACTATCTTCTCTGACATCAATGGCTGGAACACCGCTCTCTGTGACATCAATGGCTGGAACCCTGCTCTCTCTGTGACATCAATGGCTGGAACCCTGCTCTCTCTGTGACATCAATGGCTGGAACCCTGCTCTCTCTGTGACATCAATGGCTGGAACCCTGCTCTCTCTGTGACATCAATGGCTGGAACCCTGCTCTCTCTCTGACATCGATGGCTGGAACCCTGCTCTCTCTGTGACATCAATGGCTGGAACACTGCTCTCTCTGTGACATCAATGGCTGGAACCCTGCTCTCTCTGTGACATCAATGGCTGGAACCCTGCTCTCTCTCTGACATCGATGACTGGAACCCTGCTCTCTCTCTGACATCAATGGCTGGAACCCTGCTCTCTCTGTGACATCAATGGCTGGAACCCTGCTCTCTCTGTGACATCAATGGCTGGAACACTGCTCTCTCTGTGACATCAATGGCTGGAACACTGCTCTCTCTCTGTGACATCAATGGCTGGAACCCTGCTCTCTCTGTGACATCGATGGCTGGAACCATGCTCTCTCTGTGACATCGATTGTTGGAGCATAGCTGTCTATGGAACACAACCATCTCTGACATCAATAGCTGGAACTCAACCATTTCTGACATTGGTGGCTGACATCGATGACTGGAAGACAACTGTCTACAACACCGATGGCTGGAACATCACCATCTCGGACATCAATGGCTGGAGGACCACTGTTTCTGACATCAATGGCTGGAACACCACTGTCTCTGATAATGGTGGCTGGAGCACCACTGTCTCTGAGATCGATGGCTGGGACACCATTCTCTTTTACATAGATGGCTGGAACACCGCAGTCTCTGACATTGATGGCTGGAACACTGCCATCTCTGACCTCGATGGCTGGAACACTGCTCTCACTGACATCGATGGTTTGAGCACCACTGTCTCTGATATTGATGGCTGGAAAACAACAGTCTCTGACATATATCATTGGAACACCGCTGTGTCTGACATCAATGGCTGGAATACTACAATCTCGGACATCAATGGCTGGAGAACCGCTGTTTATTATAGTGATGGCTGGAACACTGCTGTCTCTGACATCGATGGCTGGAACTCTGCTCACTCTGACATCGATGGCTGGAACTCTGCTCACTCTGACATCGATGGCTGGAGCATCGCTCTCTCTGATATTGATTGCTGGAGCACCACTGTCTCAGACATCGATGGCTAGGACACCGTCATATCTGAAATTGATTGCTGGAATACAGCCATCTCTGACATTGATGGCTGGAGCACTGCTCTCTCTCTGACATCGATGGCCGGAGCACTGCTCTCTCTGACATCGAAGGTTGGAGTAAAACTGTCTCTGACATCGATGGCTGGGACACCGACATCTCAGACATCGATGGCTGGAGAACCACTGTCTCTGATAGTAATGGCTGGAAAATTGCTCTCTCTGATAGCGATGGCTGGAGTAAAGCTGTCTGTGACATCGATGGCTGGAACACTGCCATATCAGACATCGATGCATGGAGAACCACTGTCTCTGACATCAATTGTTGGAGAATAGCTGTCTCTGATATTGGTGGCTGGAACACAGCCATCTCTGCTATCGATGGCTGGAACACCACTATCTCTGACATCGATGGTTGGAGCACCGCTTTCTCTGATATTGGTACATGGAGCACCACTGTCTCTGATATCAATGGCTGGAACTCAACCATCTCTGATATTGATGGCTGGAACTCTGCTGTGTCTGACATCGATGTCTGGAACACCACGCTCTCTGACATTGATGGCTAGAGCACTGCTCTCTCTAACATCGATGGCTGGAGTAAAGCTCTCTTTGACACCAATGGCTGAAGCACTGCTCTCTCTGACATCGATGGCTGGAACACCACGCTCTCTGACATTGATGACTGGATCACCGCTCTCTTTATTCGACATCGATACCTGGAACAGCGCTGTCTTTGACATCGATGGAACACCGCCGTCTCTGATATCGATGGCTGGAACAATGCCGTTTTCGTGATCGATGGCAGGAGCAAACGATACATTTGAATGCGACTTAATCATAAAGTTATCGTTATTTAGAAAGTTGTTGGTGCGGCTTAATCAAAGGTCTTCCCCTGTACTGCTTGTAAGTAATTGCAGAGTGTGTTTGTGTTGCATTATTTAGCGAAAGCCATTTTCCGTGCACTAGTCAAATCAATCATTCATCCGTGCGTATTACATTTAGCAACTGATCCGTGTCGTTGAGTTGTTGTGTGGCCTTGTCTTCGTGGCGACCCAAACCGACAGTGTAGGTACGATGATGACGAAGCGACGGCGTAGTTGGCGCCTTGTATGCTCCTGGTGTCTCACTGTCGTGTCCAAAAACCGTGCCGAAGATAATGCCCACATCGCATAAGGTTGACATGCGCGCGGTTGGCCGCCTTAGTGAGCTGTAATCCCATTATTAGAACTTGTCTGAAATACGTACGTGACATCTCTAGGCCTACCGTGTGCTCAAACTTGTCTGAAATACGTACGTGACATCTCTAGGCCTACCGTGTGCTCAAACTTGCACCGATTGCTGGACTAATTCGACGCACTACTACAACCCTCATTGATAATATATTTACAACAGATATTGAACAACACTAAGCTTGTGGACTACTCATAAATGATATAAGTGATCACCTTCCAATATTTGCAATGTGTAAAAATAATATAAAGAATAGAGATAACCAAAATAAACGTAACAAAAGATGCTTGCGTCAAATAAAAGAAGAAAATATTACCTTACTCAATTGTGAACTGGGTAAGTTCTCATGGGAACATGTGCTGGATAAGAATAATGTCAATGAAGCATATGACACTTTCATTGCTGATTTTACAGGTATTTTTGATAAATGTTGCTGTGAAAGAGGTCAATGTAAAAACTATCCGACATGAACAAAAGAAACCATGGCTAACAAGTAATCTAGTAAATGCTTGCCACAAAAATAACTTATATCGATTATTCCTAAAACACAGAACAATTAATATAGAAAACAGATATAAATTATATAAAACAAACTGACAGCTATTCTGAGGTGTGCAAAAAACAAATATTACTGTGCATTATTGTTGGAGCAGAAAAACAATATTGCAGGTACACGGAGGATATTACGAACAATTATGGGTAAAGTGCAGAAGAAACATGAATACCCAAAACATTTTATCAACAACAATAAATTCATTGGAACTAAAGAAAATATTGCCAGCATGTTGCTAAAAACATTACAACTCCAGTTGGTTCATCTGTATTTGATTACTTAAAAAATAGAAATGACAACTGCATGTTTTTGTCACCAGTTGATGAAAAAGAAGTTCATAAGGTTGTTGAAAGCTGCAAAAACAAAAGCTCAACTGATGCAGATGGTCTTAGTATGAATATTGTCAAACGTTTAATTACCACAATTATTAAACCACTGACCCATGTTTTAATGCATATTTCAAAACTGCGGTTTTCCAAGACAAACTGAAAATTGCCAAAATAATCCCCATATTTAAGGCTGGAAATAAAGAAAACTGCACAAACTATAGACCAATCTCATTACTGCCGCAATTTTCTAAAATATTAGAGAAACTTTTTAATACTCGACTAAGTGCATTTGTTGACAAATATAAGGTCATTAATCCTAGTCAATATGGATTTCGTGAAAATATGTCCACCTCGTATGCCCTAACTGAGTTGGTTAATGAAATAACTTCATCTTCATAGATAGCAAAATGCACACAATGGGTGTTTTCATTGACTTAAAAAAAGCTTCTGATGCAGTTGATCATAAATTGCTTTGCGAAAAAATTTAGTTCTATGATATTAGAGGTGTGGCACATAATTGGATAAGAAGTTATTTATCAAATATATCACAGTTTGTCTGTTTTGACGGATTCCACTCTAACTTGTTAAATATATCATGTGGTGTCCTGCAAGGTTCAGTATTAGGACCTAAACTCTTTATATTGTATGTGAATGATTTATGTTACATTTCTAAACTCGTAAAATATATCTTGTTTGCTGATGATACTAATTTGTTTTGTGCAAACAAAAATATCAATCAACTTATTACAACAGTATCATCTGTTCTGCACAAAATGTGTACTTGGTTTGTTGTAAACAAGTTGTCCTTGAATGTTTCGAAAACAAGTTACATGTTATTTGGTAATAATAGTCTGAGTGCTAATATTGACATAACAATCAATGGTGTAAACATTGATAGAGTACGGGTTGCCAAGTTTCTTGGTGTACTAATCGATGAGAAGCTGAATTGGAAAGACCACATAGCAAGTGTTAAATCTAAACTCTCAAAGAGTACAGCCATATTGTATACGTGTAGTCAGCTAGTAAACTTACAGTCTATGCACATCCTGTACTGCTCTATGTTCTTACCGTATATTAATTACTGTTCACATACATTAAAATTTGTAGACCTGGTAAAATTCAAAACAGCTGTTTTTATATTTAAAGCATACCAGTGCAAGTTACCAGTTAACATACAACACTTTGTGAAAAAAAGATATTTCAACAATAACCCGTCAAACAAATCAACTTGTGAGATGTTGTGTTACCACAAATATTAGAGCTATGACTCTTTCTGTATATGGAATAAGTCTCTGGATTTCTCTAAATACTGAGCTCACTAACATTAAAACAGTAAGGTCATTCAAACACAGGTATAAGAAAGCAATCATAAGTGAATATACATAGTTAGCCTGTATAACATGATCTAGTTACTGTTACTAGTTGCTGTTGCTAGTTCTGAATTAACAGAACATATAATATTTCAATAATTTTTGTATCGTGTTTATTGAGTATAATAATAGGACTCTATTCCTTATAAATGTAGGCATTTTAATTGCATGTGATTAACTATTTTCTAATTGCATATATTCTGATTACTCAAGTGTTATTAAACAAATAGCTATGTAGGGGATACATTATATACATGTTATTTTAACTTCTTGTGTATTCCTTTCAAACATCTCTTTACGTCACTGAAAAAATATATATATTGTCACGGCTATTGCAGCCATTACTATGTTTGTTGTTTGAATAAATTTATTGTATTGTATTGTATTGTATTGTAAGTCGCACCGCGGAAAGGCGCCTTAGCAAATAAGAAGGAAAGCCGAGGTAGGGTAGCTATTGTATTAATGACAATGGACAATGCCTGCATGTAACGTTTTACAGACTCAAGGCCGACACTAAGGACACATTGGGACAGATCGACAGACATGTTTGGGATGTATTCAAACGCTGCCTTTCTGCTACGTCTGGTGGTCGTGACTTCCGCGTGCTCCTGGACAGTTGCAACCAGTGTCACAGGTGAACTGTTTTATTTATGCGCTATTACGTCAATGTGCGCGTGTGCATGAGTGCGTGTGCGAGTGTGCGCGTGTGCATGAGTGCGTGTGTGAGTGTGCGCGTGTGAGTACATTGTGTTGTCATACACCAAATAAATTCTTTGAATTGTCAGTTATGCTTCGTCGGGTATTGAAATGCTGACAATCATGTAATACTTTATTTCCGCAATGAATGGATGCACGTTTTGTTCACTAAAACGAGTTGTTGTACGTGTCACCCTGTTTCTATTACCCGCACGACTTTTCGTTTCGTAAACCGAACAGAGTGGTTGCAAAGTAGCCAGATCAGAGAGGGCATACTCGCCTCCTGGGTCGGTCACATATGTCATCAGACACAGAATACGGTGCTTTGGGCACGTTTAGGCATGCGGAAGTTAAGTAAGTTACACATTGATCCACAATGTCGTTTATTCAGATATCGGTGCTGCTTGTAAACTGCTGGTTGCAACGGAACAAGGGATGCTGGAGATTCCCGTGAACAGGTCAACGACACCTCCACTATTTGGTCGTCCAAGACAGTTCATTGCCGGCAAGTAATTATATATGGGTATAATGCAAATAACTATAATAAATTACCACTATAAAACCGTCTGGTTATGCATGTATTATTATATTTAACTCATTTAACTGATGCACAAACTTTATCCAAATAAAATCTTGTCCAATCATCATCTCTAAATCATCGACGAAAATCACACACATAATTGACACAGTTTTAGTGGTCGTACCAACGTAGACCAGAACAATTGCATTCACAAACCGAGCGATACAAAGTCACTGTGGAACAGATATAGAGTTACATTCACACACCGAGCGATACAAAGTCACTGTGGAACAGATATAGAGTTACATTCACACACCGAGCGATACAAAGTCATTGTGGAACAGATATAGAGTTACATTCACACACCGAGCGATACAAAGTCACTGTGGAACAGATATAGAGTTACATTCACACACCGAGCGATACAAAGTCACTGTGGAACAGATATAGAGCTACATTCGCACACCGAGCGATACAAAGTCATTGTGGAACAGATATAGAGTTACATTCACACACCGAGCGATACAAAGTCACTGTGGAACAGATATAGAGTTACATTCACACACCGAGCGATACAAAGTCATTGTGGAACAGATATAGAGTTACATTCACACACCGAGCGATACAAAGTCACTGTGGAACAGATATAGAGTTACATTCACACACCGAGCGATACAAAGTCACTGTGGAACAGATATAGAGTTGCATTCACAAATCCCCTGGTACAACATCATTGCGAAAATACCGTTTATTGTTAATGAATGTTTTTATTATGTCTACCGCTATCGTGTACCTGTCAACTGTCGTATACCTGTCAACTATCGTATACCTGTCAACTATCACGCATAAGCCGTGAGACCCACGGTTTTGTATTAAATACTTTAAACAATTCCCTTTTTGCGTCGCCCATTTAAGCTTTTTCCATTTTCATTATTGTAGTAGTGCATTGCTATGACTGTGTGCACAATCAAACAAGACAAAATATGCAATTTCAAGACATTTCAACAAAAAACAAGTATGATAATTTGTCATGCGTCTGGAATATTCGCGTGCAACGTTCGGGCTGATGATTAAAGCTAGGATGACAAAGTGCATGGCTTTCAACCACCCCGAAAACATAACTGTCATTACCAGGGAAGGATGTGTTTGGAGAAGGTAGATGACTCCATGTGTATAGGCCCCTGGGTCAGCACTACGGCCAAACACGTCAAACTAAGGTTATGGAAGGAAAGCACTCAACGATCTCTGCAAACAATGGTCCGGTGGCAACGGCGGATACTAATTGCCTCGACGGATGCGAATAGTGGATCATAAACTAGTGCGTTAAAGTCTATGTAAATATAAATGCTTGTTATAGTGTAACGATTGTGTTCGGGAATTAGCGTATTGCATCCAACGTGAAAGGCCTATCCAGTCTTACGCACATCTGCCTACATAAAATAACTAAATAGAGAATAACACATAACTGACATGATTGGGCAACAATGTTGTTATTAAAGTTTCGCAGAAATATATGTTTAATGCACCCACCGTTAAATGGCAACTTGTTGATTTCCACTTGTAGTGATATATTTACTTTTCTTTTGTTGGATCACAGGAAACGTCAGGGGTATTGCAGTGGACAATGTCCATGGATACATTTACTGGGTCGACATAAGTAAAAAGACCTTCAACCGCGCAAATCTCGATGGTTCAGAACAAATATCCATCGCCAGTTGTAAGTGTGTTACTAAGTACACAAATCATCCATGCATTTGTCCAAATAACTTACACTTTTTGTTATTGCCTGTTAATATACGCACACACACACACACACACACGCACGCACGCACGCACGCACGCACGCACGCACGCACGCACGCACGCACGCACGCAAGCACGCTCGCACGCGCGCGCGCGCACACACACACACACACACACACACAGTGCAGGGATGGGTTCAAGTACTCGAGTGTATTTAAGTACAGCAAGTACTGTACTTGAACTTGTACTGGTACTTGCCACGTTGCTGTGTGCAGTACTTGTACTTGGACTTGGCAAGTACTTTACCTAGTACTTTTTATGTTTTCGTTAAATATTTCGTTAAATATTTGACTCTATCTCAAGAATTATAAAACAGGCTACAGTGAAAATGACGGTGTGTTTGCTGTTATTTTTTTCATTCTCACAAAATGTCATGGCATGAAACATAAATGGTGCAAAAAATAGCTGCAATGAAAATGACCGCATGTTAATTGTTGTTTTGCACAAAGTATCACGACATGAAGCATAAATGGTGCAATGTTTACAATAACAAGTGGTAATAATACATAGTTAATAAACTGTAAAGATGACTGTTAAATATGCATGTCTATGTCGTGGACTACATGTGTAGTGATACATGTTCAGTGGCGAACTACGTGAGTAGTAATACATGCGTTTGCAAATAAAGATCAGTTATGTGCCACCCCTAAGTACCACGTGTATGTTATATATGTAGTGTCTGTGAATATACAACAGTGACCATAGTAATTGATCACACTGTCCATGTCTGTCAATGAATAGCTAAGGGCAATGCTGGATGTTGATTGGTTTATATGCATAAAGGGGAGGAGCAGCATAAGCACTTACATACATATCAGCTGAGATTTAGCCATTGAACCCTTCAATCAATCATACATACAATATCAACGACTTAGGATTATTTGAAGCAGTGAATCAATTGTATGGGATACACTAGCTGATATCTTTATCAGCTATAGTGGCTTCTGATGATCCGAAGCCAACAATTCACTTGTATTGTGGAAAACATAATTAACTTGGCTTAGAATAATCACTGCCAAGTATTCTATTGCAATCTGTTCAGATATGTTGACGATAAATACCCGGCACCGCAGACATGTAAACATATGCATAATATATTATGTTGATGATAAATACCCGGCACCGCAGACATGTAAACATATGCATAATACTGCTGCCTTTGTGTTTTCATCTCTTTGACCTTCAACATTATGAAACACAAATGTAGCTTTCGATGTACTTGAGTGTACTTGACTAACATTTTCAAACTACTTTGTACTTGAATTTTTCACAAAGTAGTTGTACTTGCCTATATTTTTTTTAGACGAGTAATTGTACTTAAGTATGTACCATTGCACTGCACCATGAATATTTTTTTTAGACGAGTAATTGTACTTAAGTATGTACCATTGCACTGCGCCATGAATATTTTTTTAGACGTGTAATTGTACTTAAGTATGTACCATTGCACTGCACCGTGAATATTAATATTAGCTGTACTATTGCAATAGATATGACAAAGACCCTGCCATGCCTGGTTGTCCTTATGTACAACTGATATGTGTATGGTTAGAATGGATAAATTATCGTGTCAAAGTACCATTTTGTTGTAGATTCAGGCACAGTCGAGACGATTGCGTTGCATCCAGATAAAACAAAGTTGTTCTTCACCACCGGCGACACAGTGGAGGTGATGAATGTGGACGACACAGTGGAGGTGATTAATGTGGAGGTGATTGATGTGGACGGAAGTAACAGGACAACGATCTACAATCGTGACACATCCGGGTCTCGTCTGGCCGGCTTAGCCATTGACGACAAACAAAGGTTACCCACAGTCACAGTTATTTATAGTGTTGTGCAAAACTAATTGTTTGTTTAGAAACCGTGTCATGCTGTGTATGATAAATAAATAAACCCGGAATATTTCGTAATTCATGTTAAATATCACAAGAAACGAACAAGAAGCTAACATTACATATTAATTTCAAGAACAATCCGACCTCGTGCAGTTGAAAACAAATCGTAGCAACACAGCCTCTGTTACGAATTTGCTTGAATTTGTTTTAAATTGGGTTCAATGCAAAAACCACAACTGGCAACTGTGATACAACAAATCAAGTGTTGTGAACACGATACATTATTGTACAAGCAGCCGTCGTATAATTGATATTTGTGTTACGTTCACAGACTCATCTTCTTTGCGTCAAATACACAAATTCGTAAAGCCAATTTCGACATCAGCGAAAACGAAGTGATTGTGTCGAATCGATCAATGGGGCTGCGAGGTCTGGCCATCAACCACAAAGCCAGAAATATCTGCTGGGCCGATTCAAGTGCGTTTTTATATCCCACACCACCAGATAAATAAGTTGCTCCTTGATAAATATTATATATATATATATATATATATATATATATATATATATATATATATATATATATATATATATATATATATATATATATATATATATATATATACATATATACCATTTCCGTCTTGTGTGTGTGTGTGTGTGTGTGTGTGTGTGTGTGTGTGTGTGTGTGTGTGTGTGTGTGTGTGCGTGTGCGAGTTGTGTGTGTGTGCGTGCGCGCGTGCGTGCGTACTCTACCAACATACCGTTGCATTGTAGAAAACGACGTTATCAAATGTTCCAACTACGACGGCCAAGATAGCGTAGTCATCCGCCGTAACACGCTTGAGCCACACTTCTTACACATTGAAGACAATGTGCTTTATTGGACAGATAACCATCCACGGAGGTAATTTTTCGATACAGTATTTAATACCTGCCATTGCCGTTGATATTGACCTGCTCAATGTCGCCGTAGGCGGGCGATCTTTTAACAATAATGTTGAGTTAGCTTCATCGGCTGGTCGACTTTTTACGGGGTACGGCCACGTAAAAATAAGTAATATTGAAAACATCTCGGTTGGGTAAAAATAACATCTCGGGTGGGTAAATATAACATCCGTACAAGACGTGTTATTATCGAGATATTTCTTCTCTTATTATTTTCAAAAATACAAATTTTGAGACTGACATTAAATATTGCAGTTTTTCTGTTATATAAAAAGATTGCCTTACGGAAAGTAAGTAACGACACATTTTCACTTTTAGTGAAGATGTACAGCGTTTGTTGGAAGGTGATTAATTGATTAGTCAAATTCCCGTGTTAAACTATTTGTGACAGAAAATATACTACAGCGACAGAATGTCATTTTTTGTGCCCCCCTTGCTTCATTTCGTATACTGGTCACCTGAATTACATTTCGTAGTGAATACAAGTAACAGTTCTCATTGTGTCGTATATCAGCGCAGAACTGACAATTGGTAATAATAAAAATGATGATACGTATTATTATTATTATTATTATTATTATTATTATCATTATAAGTAGTATACGTGTGCTTTTCGAGGGGCAACAAAAAGTTCATGTTGGGAGGTAACTAAAATAGAGATTGGGGAAAACCCGGATGATGTTGCCTGTGTGAAACTTTAGGGAAAGAGGTGTATTATCGCTTATTCGACGTCAGCTCACAATGGCGACTGTAGCAAGAAGGGTCTGGTCGGCCAGTGGTCATTGAATGAACAGGGGTCAAAGTTGAAATAATTAGGAGGGGTCGAAAGGTGTGCGGGGAGGTGGGGTGGTATCACCTGTCGAATAATCAAGAAACGAACAAAACATTGTATGAGCGCACACATATTTTATTGAGCAACACCATCAAGCAAGTTATAAAAGGATAGCGTGTACTACTTATACTATTACTACTACTACTACTACTACTACTACTACTACTACTACTACTACTACTACTACTACTACTACTACTACTACTACTACTACTACTACTACTACTACTACTACTACTACTACTACTACTACAAAAACAACAACAACTACTACTACACTACTACTACTACTACTACTACTACTACTACTACTACTACTACTACTACTACTACTACTACTACTACTACTACTACTACGACTACAACATTAGACGATGAGTGACTTGCGGGTGTTGACCATCGCGCCAGAGGTCGTGAGCTTAGGGGTGCGTCCATCACGTCAGAGGCTCAATCGTACGATAATACAGTATACCCTCTCCCAGCTGTTTAAGCCAATCAAACAAGCGGCAATCATTAGCGACTAAATCGATGCTGAATATATTCACAAAAGTCGTCATCGGAAAGACGTTACAACGAAGCAATCGATAAGCAACACAATATTGTCCGCAAACGTTTGACAGAGGACTTTGAAGTATCTTTGTATTATGAGACCCCTCGGAGCAATGTTCATTCATGAAGGTACGGAACGCCGCGTGTCGTGGTGGCAGGCCGTACGAGCAGAATTAATTGCCGCGTCTACCAGCGTCCAAGTACAGCGTTATCCAATGTTCGCCCAGTTCGTCGCCTTCGCCAGTGTTGCACACGAAGGCGACAGGCAAAGCGTCGAGGTAATCCATCTTTGGGTACGACACTGCGAAAGAGCGAATTGGTGCGCGGGTCCATCGCTAGTAGTCTGGTGATCTTCAGGGTGTCCATCTCAGTAGTCGTAGATGACGTTGCGGCTCTTGTCTATTTCCAGCTCAGACTCGAACTCGGCGTAGGCGATGACGTTCACAGTTGTCGGCAGCGCATCACGGAAATGGATCTCCATGGGCAGGTTGCCCTTTTGTACCAGATGGAAGCAGGCGCCATCGCACTCGTCGGGGTCAGGTTAAAACCGAAGAAGGTGTAGCCATATCGGAAGTCATTCCAAGTGCATTCCCTTCGTCCTGCCGGATACTTCACCGTGCTCTTCTCGAGGGCCTTGATGTGCGCCATCTGCACGGACGCATTCAGGGTGGCCTTCTTCGCGAACAAGGTGCCGTTGATGAGGTGGATCCTGTAATCAGTGTTGGCCCGCAGGCTATGAGCACGAACACTTTCTTGCTGCGCATCAGTCATATATTGACATCAACGTGATTGATCAAGAATTTATCCTGCTGGAACAGGTGTAGTCGTCCCAACATGTCGACGACGTGATTCTGGACGATGAACTCTCGTCGAGCCACGAACCCGGTTCTTTGGCACGTTTATCAGACAAGGTGTTGTGCCGCTGCAAGACCTTATTATACAACGTGACCTTGTCCCTATCGTCGAGGTCCTTTCTATAGAGGATGGACATCATCTCGTCATTGAGGTCTTCCACCTTCTTATCGATGGTGTCCGTCGGTGGTGGTACTGGGGCTTGTGAACGAAGGGTGTCCACCAGTTTCCGTGCCAGTTTCCATGCGTACTCCATTTACTTCAGCAGCACCTATCTGAGCAAGGGAAGAAAGACCAAATTTACCAACGGTGCTCCACAACCAGGAATGTTTTGTGTAGACATTGCAACCCAGCAGGATTCGAACCTGCTCAATTCACCAAGAATTGTACATCTATCTTACACTGCAAGTGAATTTACTTAATTTTTTTTCTTATTAATAGATTATTATATGCTTGGACAGTTAATAATAAAGAAACGAATGCACCACTTACATGTCTTTTTTCTCTGTGCTAGCTACACAGATACTACTAGATGACCACTCCTTTTAGTCATCTTCCGGTGAGCGATAATACACGTCTTTCCGTGTCGAGTAGTCCTCAGGCGTTACCATCCCGCACACTCCCCCTCTCACTACATGTCCACCCATGACCTTTGACCCCTGTTTATTCAATGACCACTGGACGATGATCACAAGACCCCGCGTGATGCAGTCACCTGGGGTACTGAGGCTCAGAGAGCGATAACACATCGCTTTCCTTATATTTTTATACACAAGCAACATCATCCGGATGTTCCAAATGTCTTTTTTAGTTACCTCCCAAACATGAACCCTCTTTTCTTCCTCGAAAAGCACACACATTATATCATTATTAATACTATTTTTTTAAGTAGGCATATATATACAAAGCAAAAAAAGTGATAAAAAACACAGGCACACATTAAGGCAGGAATTAAATGGCTCTCTCCTCGTTCAAAACATTCTGCATACATTGATGTTTAAATAAGTGTTTGGTTTGTTCCAGCGTGTCTTTGGTTAACCTGAATAGTAGCATCATGCGTCAAGAGCCATTGACTAGCAATGTTGGACATGTTGCAGTTGTGCGGTGTGAATGTCTCGGTGAGTATCGTAAGGACTTGGAGAAAATAGTAGGACTTCAACGAGGAGCAACTAAGCTGAGTCCACAACTGCGAGACCTTAGTTATCAAAGAAGCCTAATAGAATTTAATTTGACAATATTAGAGATCAGTAGAGTAGTTATGTGGGGCTATTGGGACTGTCACAGTGAAGGAGGATGAGGAGGTCAAAAGTCATTTGTAAAATTGTCAAAGATAAAATATCATAGGAAAAGATAATTGATCAAAGGAGAAATATCAAATTTCATTGGTCAAATGTTAAGGTCAAATGTCAAGGTCAACGGCCAAGACCAGAGGCCAAAGTCTACAAAGAGGGCAACACCTTCGAGGGAGAAAGGAGGCGTGGCGATCCCGTCCGGTGTGACGTTCAAGCGAGTACATGAAGTGGTCAAGGGAGGTTAATTAGACAAATGAGTATCCGTTAGAAAAGGTAGTACGTCGAGATGTTTGGTGATTGGTCTGTACGGTGGTGCTCGTTAGATAAACGAATACGTTGGGGTGTGGCTTCAGTCGAAGCGTTGGACACGTGGTCGAAGTATTCAATAAGTTGTGTCATAGCCTGTCCGACTGGGTGTGGAAAGACGACTTTCGTAACGCATTTACTACTGTATACATACTCATCAACTGGCCGCCTGGAGAAAAGGCTATGATTTTACGGTGAATGGCAACCGAGTTATATGACGGTGATGGAGACGACCCCGAACGTGGAGTTTGTGGAAGGGCTACCCGACGTCGTTCGATGGAAAAACGAAGAACTTGGTGGTCGTTGACAACCTGGTGTCGGAGACGGCTAACAGAGGGATGAAGTCACCTCTGTAATACATCTGTCGTCAACCTCGTGCAGAATATGTTACCCAAAGGGAAAGAAAACCGGACTATCAGTTTGAACGTGCAACACATGATACTGTTTATGAATCCGCGTGACGTGACTCAGGTGTCTTATCTAGCCAAGCAAATGTATCAGGTCACGTGATATATATGCAGGAGGCCCGTGTAAGCGTGATGTCACTATCGTATGATCGATTTGAAACATGATACACCCGAACGGCTGCGACAGCGTACACGTATTTTTCCGGGTTACCCCGTCCAGTACATGTACTCGCCGAGACGATGAAAGGTTATGTAAGTTGCGCGCCTCGTCATTGACGACATTTCGGAGCACGTAAAAAGGAACGTCTTTTAGCTGCAGCTGCTTGCTCAGAGCGAGAAACACTGGACATTGACGAAAGCCATCATCACTAACGCGGGCACTGACCACGTGTTCGTTTCGTGCGAATGTACGTATAACGTGATAAAAGGCAATGCATCTTTGAAATCGCGTCAGAAGGCCATTTCACAACGGTTCAAGATACATCTGAGGGAGTTGTCGGACAAGCTAGAGCGTGAAGCGTAACAGAAAAAAAGGTGGTCCGTTCCTAGCGGCCTTGCCAGCTCCTTTACATACCTCGGTTATTCTCCCGTTCATCATGCGGTCACTACACCCCTGATGGGGCACGCGAAGAAGATGGCCGTAGTAGAACCGCGTTTGTTAGAGAGCGTTCTACTATCGTCGCAACCACCGACAAACACTGTCGGGATTATCGTGGGTCGACTGGACAAGGATACGAACAGCCGTCGCCGAGCGGAAGAACGTACATGACCGGGAGAAGGTGACGCTGTACAACCAGGTCTTGCAGCACTACATCTACATGGACGATACATGCGTGCAACAGCCGCTAATAGTGGCCGTGATGAGCAGCGACGACGACAACACACCGACGAGAGTCGTAAACGAGGCGTTAGGACCAACGTCAACGGCGGCAGCAGCAGAGACAGGCCAGAGCACGCGTTGCGAGACAGTGCATGAGCTCAGTCGTGTACCTGGATCTGGGGACGATTGTATGGATTTGGCGAGTACCTACCTGCATGGGTACCTACCTGCACGTACGGGTCCGCGTTGTCAAAGCAGACGGTACGAGCCTCAATACGGATAGTCCCATGGGTCCGGTGAAGAATTCGTTGCATTCGCTATTCAAGTAAGTTGACGTGTCATTGAACGACACGCTCGTGACCCCTTTGACGAACATGTACCGAAGCTTCTTCGAGACACTTTTGAGTTACGGCCAAATAGACACAACTCACCAGCGCGTTACAGCAAAAAAACACGGCCAGTCGTAAGGATGCGACCGACGACGCAAACGACAGGATGCGACCGATGATGTAAACGACGGGAAGTGACGACGACGTAAACGACGGGATGTGACGACGACGTAATCGACGGGATGTGACGACGACGTAAACGACGGGATGTGACGATGACGTAAACGACGGGATGTGACGACGACGTAAACGACGGGATGTGACGACGACGTAAACGACTGGATGTGACGATGACGTAAACGACGGGATGTGACGACGACGTAAACGACGGGATGTGACGACGACGTAAACGACGGGATGTGACTGACGACGTAAACGACGGGATGTGACGACGACGTAAACGACGGGATGTGACGACGACGTAAACGACAGGATGTGACGACGACGTAAACGACGGGATTTGACGACGACGTAAACGACGGGATGTGACTGACGACGTAAACGACTGGATGTGACGATGACGTAAACGACGGGATGTGACGAAGACGTAAACGACGGGATGTGACAACAACGCGAACACATCAAAGCAAATGTCAGGAAGTTGAAATGATGGGGCGACTGTAAAGATTTGTTCTTACCTACGCAACGGCGTCGAAGAGTAGAACTGTCTAGTGCGAAGGAAACAGCGTTCGCATTATGTGACCGTGCAGTTGTCCTATCAGCTTGTTCTTCTTAGACTCGTCATCGTCGACGTCAGCACTACCAGGAGACGCCGTAGAGATGTCGGTGTCGGCCTCGCGTGTCTCGGCCCAATTGGTCTTCAGCAAGTCCAGTTCATGGAACACGTCTTCGTATGCTGTTTTCAGGGTGTCGTAGGCGGTCTCGCTCAAAGATCCAAAGTTCGCATCATAGAGTCCAGTAATGCCTTCGAGTCGACGTCCGTGACAAAACAGCGCGGCTACTCGTGTCCCGGTGTTTTCGACGCCACTCTCGCGGTCAGCTGTTCGTGCCGCGCCTCCCTCTGGACTTTGGTCTATTGCGTGATGTCGAAATAGCACTCGAAATCCAACGTCGCACGGTACGGATAGTTCCGAAACGCTTCTACAACTCGACTGTTCTCGTCAATCAGTTGTTCAAACACCGACAGCTTCGGATGGTACTTGCCGCCCAGATAGACGCGTCAGATACTGCCTTCGCACGTCAGTTCGTATCTACGTAGCTTATAAAGCATCTTCCATAGCGCGTCACCGTTTTTTCCACATCGGTATATGTGACATAATAGATACACGTCCTGGATGAACGAATAGTGTGTCTTATGTTCGACGTGTAGCAGCACAACAACCGTCTGACGACAGACGGCATATCATACACATGTGCTTCACTGTCTGCAACAACAACTAATGTGTGTCACTCACTGCAAAGCGTCATAAATCAGAACCTCGATCATAGCATATATACACTATTACACACAGCGCCACTTCCACGCCAACCTGGCTGACGGGTCGACATCGAGACGAGTGTATCTTCAGATTTTCTCTTCTAGTGAAGGAATGGTCGCACATTGCACAAAGGTACTCGGATGTCTTTACCGGCGGCGTGTGCGAGGACTCGCCTGTGAACACAGCCGCGGGACGACGAGTGACGGCGTGTGCGAGGACTCGCTTGTGAACACAGCCGCGGGACGACGAGTGACGGCGTGTGCGAGGACTCGCCTGTGAACACAGCCGCGGGACGACGAGTGACGGCGTGTGCGAGGACTCGCCTGTGAACACAGCCGCGGGACGACGAGTGACGGCGTGTGCGAGGACTCGCCTGTAAACACAGCCACGGGATGACGAGCGACGGCGCCATCTTCTTCCAACGATCTAAGACACAACGACAAGCACATCTTTGAAGTAACCGGCTTATTTACTACTGTTTCGACACTGGGGACCGCTTTTACTCTTTGCTAATCGCTAGTCACTAGACAGAATATTTTGACCTTTGATCAATGACATTTGACATATGAACAATGACCTTTGTCCACTAATGTTTGACCTCCTTATCCTCATCCTCTTTGGATCTCCCAAAAGTCCCATATAAGTACCCAGGAGACTGAGAGGGGAGCAAATAAATGTATTTGTTTGGAAAGGTTATGAAGTGATTAAATAGAAATATGTTTAATAAATTTGAAGAAGGAAGTAGAACCAGAGATAACACATAAGTAGAGCCAGAGATAACACATAAGTTTTAGTTGCGGAACTGTGTAGGTTGGATATGAGAAAGTACTAATTCTCACCGAACAAACTATGAATGGGACAATTTATTTAGTGACTGTTTTAATGCTAGTAGTGTCAATGTTGTTCACACACAAAAATTCTGACCAGGGCCACAAAAATTGTTGGACTCTCAATAACCCATTGGCTTCCTTTTCCACTTGTTACCTGTAGTGCGTACCTTTGGATAGAAGCCTTGTTAAAACAAAAGTATATTGGTACATGACGGGTGTTAGCTTGTTAATTGTTGTGGGATATGTCACGTTCCTTGTGCCCATCGACGTCCACTTAGTAACGGCCAAGGCTGTTGTTGGTCGCGATATACGATTCTTTCATAGAAACCCAGCATGGAAGCGAACGTATCTGCAACAAGTAGTCTTATGACATTACTGATCTAGCGGTTCGAGACCCAACATGTCAGAAGTTTGTGTTCTTAATTCAACATTATTCAGTGATATCACATAATATTGATATGTATGCAATGTGATAATGATCAGGTATTTCTTTCCATATTTGTGATAGCACTTTTTTTATAGTTTTTGCTTTGTTTTGTCTTAGACTCTGAAATGTCCGTCCTGAACCCTCCAGTCAAACCGGAAGTATCAGCTCGCCTGACTGACTCGAACAACGAGACGTGTCTGGCTCTGGCTGACACAGATATCTACACGTTTGATGAAAGCTCCGGTCGCTGGTTCCCTGAACCACAGCACAAGTGTTGGTTGCCTGGACTTGTCATCAATCGACCTGTGCCGGACACATTTAATACGTCGCTGACTGTCACAATCACCGGACATCATCTCACCTGCTCCACTTCCCACTTCAAGGTGGCGATGCGACAGAGGAAGTGGCCGGCGTGTGAACTCGCTGGACTGTACAGAACGTGTACTTGGAGTGCGGCCATCGAGTCTCTTGGACTGACCACTTGTGTCGCTGCGTGTCGCTGTCAAGGCGACGACTGCAAGCACGTGACCATCCACATCCCGGAGGCGTACGAGGACTGGCAGATATGTGAAATCAACATTCAGTAAAGGAAACTGGTCTACCGTGCAAAGGCTAAAGGCAGTAACTGCAGAATTGATGAAAATCGGATTATTGAAAAGTCCACTTATGCCGTACCTGCTCTATTCTTTAACACAGTTTGGTAGTTCTAATGCAACATATTTCCGACTTAAAGCAGTTTAAAATGTGCGGTAACTCTAGAATGCTGGCAGACCAAAAATGTTAAATGCCATTGGTACCATTTTGAATTTGTTTTGTAGATAATGTCTTTTGCCTTTGCATAACAGTTATATTAAGGGAGTTTTAGCATAAAAGGTCAAAATGAACTTCCCCACTGCTTGCAAACAATTCATTGTATAATATTGATTTAGTGTGATTACCACCCAGCTGTAGTAGGGAACATATAGACCAAATTGAATGTAAATACATCAAATATTTGAAAATAAAATCTGTATATTCTTTATCAAAGTTTGGTAGTTTTAGTGCAACATATTTCCGAGTTAAAGCAGTTTAAATATGCAGCAGCTCTAGAATGTTGACAGAACAAAAACTTTAAATGTCATTGGTATAATCTTTACTTTTTGTAGAGACTGTCTTTTGCCTTTGCATGACAGTTATATTAAGGGAGTTTTCGTATAAAGGGTAAAAATGCACTTCCCTCACCGCATGCAAACAATTCATTGTATAATATTGATTTAGTTTAATTACCACCCAGCTGTAGTATGGAACATATAGACCAAATTGAATGTAAATACATCAAATATTTGGTAGGAAAATCGGCATAGTGCGTTGTTTTTATATTTATAAATCCCGCTTCAGTTTATTTTCGTATTAAAACCTGCACAGCAATACCATTAAGCACGTTTTAAATTTGGTACAAATTGGGGTAGTTTTCATAAACTGGTAGATGTGATTTGCCGTTAAAACCAGTAATTTCCAGAACACCTAAACTATGTGCTCTAAAAAATATCAGCGTTGGTGTATTGAGAAATAACATTTGGAAGTTTTAAGCAGCACACACACGCACGCACGCACGCACGCACGCACGCACGCACGCACGCACGCACGCACGCACGCACGCACACACACACACACACACACACACAAACAAACACATACACTCTCACACACATGCACATTCGTGCGCGCATGCACGCACAATTACTCAGACAAACAAGCATGCAAGTTCACAGTGGTAATGTATGAGGCATTCCGAACTGAGCAAGGCGTACTTGTTGTAATATGAGAAGTTTTCCGGTCAGTACTTGTTGGAATTTGAGATGTTGTCCGGCCTGAGTCAGGCAGTACTTTTTGTAATGTGGGAAGTACTCCGGTCTGAGTCAGGCAGTATTTGTTTTAATGTGAGAAGTTCTCCAGTCTGAGTCAGGCAGTATTTGTTGTAATGTGAGAAGTTCTCCGGCCTGACTCAGGCAGTATTTGTTGTAATGTGAGAAGTTCTCCGATCTGAGTCAGGCAGTATTTGTTGTAATGTGAGAAGTACTCCGGTCTGGGTCAGGAAGTATTTGTTGTAATGTGAGAAGTACTCCGATCTGAGTCAGGCAGTATTTGTTGTAATGTGAGAAGTACTCCGGTCTGGGTCAGGAAGTATTTGTTGTAATGTGAGAAGTTCTCCGGTCTGAGTCAGGCAGTAGTTGTTGTAATGTGAGAAGTTCTTGTTGTGATGTGTGTAATACTAAAAATGGTCTAGATAAGGTTGTTGTAATGTGTGTAGTACTCGAAATGGGCTAGGTTATGGTTGTTGTAATGTGTGTAGTACTCCAAATGGACTAGGTTATGGTTGTTGTAATGTGTGTAGTACTCCAAATGGGCTAGGTTATGGTTGTTGTAATGTGTGTAGTACTCCAAATGGACTAGGTTATGGTTGTTGTAATGTGTGTAGTACTCCAAATGGGCTAGGTTATGGTTGTTGTAATGTGTGTAGTACTCCAAATGGACTAGGTTATGGTTGTTGTAATGTGTGTAGTACTCCAAATGGGCTAGGTTATGGTTGTTGTAATGTGTGTAGTATTCCAAATGGACTAGGTTATGGTTGTTGTAATGTGTGTAGTACTCCAAATGGGCTAGGTTATGGTTGTTGTAATGTGTGTAGTACTCCAAATGGACTAGGTTATGGTTGTTTTAATTAAAATGTGTGTAGTACTCCAAATGGGCTAGGTTATGGTTGTTGTAATGTGTGTAGTACTCCCAATGGACTAGGTTATGGTTGTTGTAATTAAAATGTGTGTAGTACTCCCAATGGGCTAGGTTATGGTTGTTGTAATGTGTGTAGTACTCCAAATGGACTAGGTTATGGTTGTTGTAATGTGTGTAATACTCCCAATGGACTAGGTTATGGTTGTTGTAATTAAAATGTATGTAGTACTCCCAATGGGCTAGGTTATGGTTGTTGTAATGTGTGTAGTACTCCCAATGGGCTAGGTTATGGTTGTTGTAATGTGTGTATTACTCCAAATGGACTAGGTTATGGTTGTTGTAATGTGTGTAGTACTCCCAATGGACTAGGTTATGGTTGTTGTAATGTGTGTAGTACTCCCAACGGACTAGGTTATGGTTGTTGTAATGTGTGTAGTTCTCCCAATTGACTAGGTTATGGTTGTTGTAATGTGTGTAGTACTCCAAATGGGCTAGGTTATGGTTGTTGTAATGTGTGTAGTACTCCAAATGGACTAGGTTATGGTTGTTGTAATGTGTGTAGTACTCCCAATGGGCTAGGTTATGGTTGTTGTAATGTGTGTAGTACTCCCAATGGACTAGGTTATGGTTGTTGTAATGTGTGTAGTACTCCCAACGGACTAGGTTATGGTTGTTGTAATGTGTGTAGTACTCCCAATTGACTAGGTTATGGTTGTTGTAATGTGTGTAGTACTCCAAATGGACTAAGTTATGGTTGTTGTAATGTGTGTAGTACTCCAAATGGGCTAGGTTATGGTTGTTGTAATGTGTGTAGTACTCCAAATGGACTAGGTTATGGTTGTTGTAATGTGTGTAGTACTCCCAATGGGCTAGGTTATGGTTGTTGTAATGTGTGTAGTACTCCCAAGGGGCTAGGTTATGGTTGTTGTAATGTGTGTAGTACACCAAATGGGCTAGGTTATGGTTGTTGTAATGTGTGTAGTACTCCCAATGGACTAGGTTATGGTTGTTGTAATTAAAATGTGTGTAGTACTCCCAATGGGCTAGGTTATGGTTGTTGTAATGTGTGTAGTACTCCCAATGGGCTAGGTTATGGTTGTTGTAATGTGTGTAGTACTCCCAATGGACTAGGTTATGGTTGTTATAATGTGAGTAGTACTCCAAATGGGCTAGGTTATGGTTGTTGTAATGTGTGTAGTACTCCAAATGGACTAGGTTATGGTTGCTGTAATGTGTGTAGTACTCCCAATGGGCTAGGTTATGGTTGTTGTAATGTGTGTAGTACTCCCAATGGGCTAGGTTATGGTTGTTGTAATGTGTGTAGTACTCCAAATGGGCTAGGTTATGGTTGTTGTAATGTGTGTAGTACTCCCAATGGACTAGGTTATGGTTGTTGTAATGTGTGTAATACTCCCAATGGGCTAGGTTATGGTTGTTGTAATGTGTGTAGTACTCCCAATGGGCTAGGTTATGGTTGTTGTAATGTGTGTAGTACTCCCAATGGGCTAGGTTGTGGTTGTTGTAATGTGTGTAGTACTCCCAATGGGCTAGGTTATGGTTGTTGTAATGTGTGTAGTACTCCCAATGGACTAGGTTATGGTTGTTGTAATGTGTGTAGTACTCCCAGTAGTCTAGGTTATGGTTGTTGCATCAGTCACGTAGTGTCACAAAGCGTGTTATTGTTTGCGGAAATTACAATGAACAATGCATGTTATGTAATGTGTGTAGTACTCCCAATGGGCTAGGTTATGGTTGTTGTAATGCGTGTAGTACTCCCAATGGACTAGGTTATGGTTGTTGTAATGTGTGTAGTACTCCCAGTAGTCTAGGTTATGGTTGTTGCATTAGTCACGTAGTCTCACAAAGCGTGTTATTGTTTGCGGAAATTACAATGAACAATGCATGTCTCCGTATTTTATTATATGTGTGTATGAACCAATTGCTACCATAAGACGCGCTGACATGCACTGTGCGACGTGCTGACATGCATTGTGCGACGTACTGACATGTACTGTGCGACGTGCTGACATGTACTGTGCGACGTGCTGACATGTACTGTGCGACGTGCTGACATGTATTGTGCGACGTGCTGACATGTACTGTGCGACGTGCTGACATGCACTGTGCGACGTGCTGACATGCACTGTGCGACGTGCTGACATGTACTGTGCGACGTGCTGACATGTACTGTGCGACGTGCTGACATGTACTGTGCGACGTGCTGACATGTATTGTGCGACGTGCTGACATGTACTGTGCGACGTGCTGACATGCACTGTGCGACGTGCTGACATGCACTGTGCGACGTACTGACATGTACTGTGCGACGTGCTGACATGTACTGTGCGACGTGCTGACATGTACTGTGCGACGTGCTGACATGCACTGTGCGACGTGCTGACATGTACTGTGCGACGTGCTGACATGTACTGTGCGACGTGCTGACATGTATTGTGCGACGTGCTGACATGTACTGTGCGACGTGCTGACATGCACTGTGCGACGTGCTGACATGTATTGTGCGACGTGCTGACATGCACTGTGAGACGTGCTGACATGCACTGTATGCACTATTTCCACTGGAGCAATGTGTGGTATTTACACGTTGACATTATTTCTTCTATATGGTTGGTGTTACATATCACAACACATTGACACTGTTTGTTTGTTCGTAAGTGCAGCATCTATTTTATCGTACAGCATATTGTGTAACGTACCGTTTGTCAATGTTATTTGTTAGAGAGAGAAAGTGTGTGTGTGTGTGTGTGTGTGTGTGTGTGTGTGTGTGTGTGTGTGTGTGTGTGTGTGTGTGTGCGGTGCGTGCGTGCGTGCTCGTGTATGTGTGTGTGTTTGCTGCGTGTGTGCATTTGCGCGCGTGCGTGTGTGTACACACACGTATGTGTGTGTGTGTGTGTGTGTGTGTATGTGTGTGTGTGTATGCGCGCGTGTGTATACGTTCGTGTGTATGAGTTTGTACGTTTCTGCATTTGTGCATGTGTGTATGTGCGTTTGCGCGCGTTTGTGTGTGCGTGTGTATACGCTCGTGTGTGTGCTTATGTGTGGTATGTATTTGCGTATATGCATTTGCGCGCGCGCGTTTGTTTGTTTGTGTGCTTGCGTTTGTGTGTGTGTTTGTGTGCGTGGTGTGTGTGTGTGTTTGTGTGTGTGTGTGTGTGTGTGTGTGTGTGTGTGTGTGTGTGTGTGTGTGTGTGTGTGTGTGTGTGTGTGTGTGTGTGTGTGTGTGTGTGTTTCTTTGCATGTGTGTGTGTGTGTGGGGGGGGTGCGTGGGTGTGCGTGCGTGCGTGCGTGCGTGTGTGTCTGTCTGTGTTTGTTGCATATTCGTGTTCATATATATATAGAGAAATAAAAAAAGTGCTTTGTTGAAGGAACCTTTCGCATAATTCGTTTATATACACACGGCAGTGCTTAAAACCGTTGCCTTGTGGCGTGTGACATGAACACATGTACAGAAGTGTGTAGGTGGAATGAAACCATTGCCTTGTGTCGTGTGACATGAACACATGTACAGAAGTGTGTAGGTGGAATAAAACCTTTGCCTTGTGGCGTGTGACATGAACACAGTTCAGAAGTGTGTAGGTGAAATAAAACCGTTGCCTTGTGGCGTGTGACATGGACATGTGTACATAAGTGTGTAGGTGGAATAAAAGATTTGCCTTGTGGCGTGTGACATGAACACATGTACAGAAGTGTATAGGTGGAATTAAAATCCTTTCATTCAGCGCGCTAAGAAACCTGACTTTTTCACCGGTTTTGATTTCACAAAGACTTCCGGATTAAAAACAATAATTCCATGAAAAGTAGTTTACTTAATTTCACCGCCGCCCATTTCGTGAACTGGTTTAATTGTGCGTAGCTAACTCTGTCGTTTGGTAAACTAATATTTTCTTACCTCAATCAATAAATACCTGAATGCTATTAATAATGCAATAATACAATACTAGTAATAATACAATAATACAATACTATTAATAATACAATAATACAATACTATTAGTAATACAATAATACAATACTAGTAATAATACAATAATACAATAATATTAATAATACAATGATACAAAAGCGCATCGTGTGTGATTGGGTATTTTATTACAAATTCAAATGAATCAGTAAATTGATCATTTTATTTATTTGCAACTATTAGCAGTTGTTAGTTTGAACTGGTTACAAAACAGCTCCGTATGAAATGAACACAGCATGAAATGACGTCATAATCATGTCGCTGTTTGTAACCACTTAACGAAGGATAACACGAACTTGGTTTTATATAATAAGAACCGAACATCGAACCAAACGAATCATATCACTGTTTGTAACCATTTGAATACAACGTGGGAACATCCCATGCTTCATTCAATGCTTCATTCAATATTTGTTTTCCTGGATTATATTTTTTTTAAAAGCAGGAAAATAATCATTGTATGAAAAATTTAAGTTGAAACGAATCAGCACCGAATCGAAAGAAGATCACATGAAGAATTACTGGAAGAACTGAACATCGAACCAATCGAAGGATAACACGAACTTGGTTTATATCATAAGAACCGAACATCGACCCAAACGAAGGATTACACGAACTTGGTTTTATAGCATAAGAACCGAACATCGACCCAAACGAAGGATAACACGAACTTGGTTTATATCATAAGAAACGAACATCGACCCAAACGAAGGATAACACGAACTTGGTTTATATCATAAGAAACGAACATCGAACCAAACGAAGGATTACACGAACTTGGTTTATATAATAAGAAACGAACATCGAACCAAACGAAGGGTTACACGAACTTGGTTTTATAACATAACAAACGAACATCGAACCAAACGAAGGATTACACAAACTTGGTTTTATAACATAACAAATGAACATCGACCCAAACGAAGGATAACACGAACTTGGTTTCTATCATAAGAAACGAACATCGAACCAAACGAAAGATAACACAAACTTAGTTTTATATCTTAAGCAGGCTGTTTAAAGTCGAACTTTATCGTTGACCCAAACATCACTGTTGTTATTTTTCTGCCAGCAACTCACCATACGCCATAAATATGTCAGGCCTCCTGAGCTGATGTTAGGTGAATATGTTTAGTCTATTAAATTAATATCCTAAAACAAACCAATCCTTTTGAAAGCAGAGGTTATCGGAGTATATCGGAATCAGCTGCCAAAGTAGTAGCTTTGTACTCGCTACCAGCATTTTCCCATTCGAGTCTATCAAATGTGAACTTCCGCTGGATATATCCTGGGTTATCAAGGAGAAGATTTGCATATGCTATGTTCGAACTTAAATAGCGTCTATGAGTTTCCATTTTTTATTTCTATTTCGTCGAATGATAGTTTACAATGTATTTGATCATACACTTAATAAAAATTGTAGTTTCATTATATTTTATTATAAAGAGATGTGTAAACAAATTGGGTCAGGCTATATCCAAACTCTCCCATCGAGATTCTCAGCTATTCAACTACTCCGCACGGGGAACACCCTGCCAGCCTGGTATAAAACACCCTGCCAGCCTGGTATAAAACACAAGCACACCTAATACAGTAATACCAGATAATGATGCGATTCTGATAATAAAGTAGCTTGCATTTTTATTTCCTTCACAATTTTACACCGTTTAATGTGTATTAGTGTCACGTTTACGTAATGACACTGTGCAGATTTCAAAATGTCGAGCTAGAGGATGTAGGTCTTAACATTATGCGACGTAACACTAGTGTTGTAATTACTGCAGATTGACGCACACATTAACATAAGCGTGAACGTTAGAACAGGAAATAATACACAGGCAGACAGTGGTTTCTCTCTAGAAACAAATCAAATGTTGTATCATATTTGGTGTTTACATCTATTCAATAAATACGCCGACGCGTAAACGTAAATCTGCCCACTACAAATTCGGACCACTCATCCATCTGACCATCTGATCAATCACATATCTAAATATCTGACCACTAACACATCTCACCATCTTGTTTGCCACAAGAAGCCGCATAACTGAACTGCTGGACTACAGTCCCCAAATACAACAGAGCTGTTGGACTACAGTCCTCAAGTAAAACAGAGCTGTTGGACTACAGTCCTCAAGTAAGACAGAGCTGCTGCACTACAGTCCTCATGTACTACAGAGCTGCTGCACTACAGTCCTCAAGTAAGACAGAGCTGCAGGACTACAGTCCTCATGTACTACAGAGCTGCTGGACTACAGTCCTCAAGTACAACAGAGCTGCTGGAATACAGTCCTCAAGTACAACAGAGCTGCAGGACTACAGTCCTCAAGTACAACATAGCTGCTAGACTATTCTCTTCAAGTACTACAGAGCTGCGGGACTACAGTCCTCAAGTACAACAGAGCTGCTGGACTACAGTCTTCAAGTACTACAGAGCTGCAGGACTACAGTCTTCAAGTACTACAGAGCTGCGATACTACAGTCCTCAAGTACTACAGAGCTGCTGGACTACAGTCTTCAACTACTACAGAGCTGCTGGACTACAGTCCTCAAGTACAACGGAGCTGCTGGACTACAGTCCTCAAGTACAACGGAGCTGCTGGACTACAGTCCTCAAGTACAACGGAGCTGCTGGAATACAGTCCTCAATACAACAGAGCTGCTGGACTACAGTATTCAAGTACTGCAGAGCTGCGGGACTACAGTCCTCAAGTACTACAGAGCTGCTGGACTACAGTCCTCAAGAACAACAGAGCTGCTGGACTACAGTCCTCAAGTACAACAGAGCTGCGGGACTACAGTCCTCAAGTACTACATAGCTGCTGGACTACAGTCCTCAAGTACAACAGAGCTGCTGGACTACAGTCCTCAAGTACAACAGAGCTGCGGGACTACAGTCCTCAAGTACGACAAAGCTGCGTGAGTACAGTCCTCGAGTGAAACAAAGCTGCGGGACTACAGTCATCAAGTACAACAAAGCTGCGGGACTACAGTTCTCAAGTACGACAAAGCTGCGTGAGTACAGTCCTCGAGTGAAACAAAGCTGCGGGACTACAGTCATCAAGTACACCAAAGCTGCGGGACTACAGTCCTCAAGTACAACAAAGCTGCTGGACTATAGTCCTCAAGTACATCAAAGCTGCGGGACTACAGTCCTCAAGTACATCAAAGCTGCGGGACTACAGTCCTCAAGTACATCAAAGCTGCGGGACTATAGTCCTCAAGTACAACAAAGCTGCGGGACTACAGTTCTCAAGTACAACAAAGCTGCGGGACTACAGTCCTCGAGTGAAACAAAGCTGCGGGACTACAGTTCTCAAGTACAACAAAGCTGCGGGACTACAGTTCTCAAGTACAACAAAGCTGCGTGAGTACAGTCCTCGAGTGAAACAAAGCTGCGGGACTACAGTTCTCAAGTACAACAAAGCTGCGGGACTACAGTCCTCGAGTGAAACAAAGCTGCGGGACTACAGTTCTCAAGTACAACAAAGCTGCGGGACTACAGTCATCAAGTACAACAAAGCTGCGGGACTACAGTCATCAAGTACAACAAAGCTGCGGGACTACAGTTCTCAAGTACAACAAAGCTGCGGGACTACAGTCATCAAGTACAACAAAGCTGCGGGACTACAGTCATCAAGTACAACAAAGCTGCGGGACTACAGTTCTCAAGTACAACAAAGCTGCGGGACTACAGTCATCAAATACAACAAAGCTGCTGGACTACAGTTCTCAAGTACAACAAAGCTGCGGGACTACAGTCATCAAGTACAACAAAGCTGCGGGACTACAGTTCTCAAGTACAACAAAGCTGCGGGACTACAGTTCTCAAGTAAAACAAAGCTGCGGGACTACAGTCCTCAAGTACAACAAAGCTGCGGGACTGCAGTCCTCAAGTACAACAAAGCTGCGGGACTACAGTCCTCAAGTACAACAAAGCTGCGGGACTACAGTTCTCAAGTACAACAAAGCTGCGGGACTATAATCCTCAAGTACAACAAAGCTGCGGGACTACTAGTATATCAAACTCAAATGCATGGATAATAGTACACCTTGAAAGGAAATTGCAGACACTTTAACATTTAACAAGATTGCCACCCAAGGCAAAGGCCCATTTGGCAAGTGGGCAAGGAAGCCATTGGCTTTTGAGAGTCCAACATTTTTTATCTAGGTGCAATCCGCCCTCCTGAGATATGTGTCAACCATGTTTTTAAACATTTCACGCTGCTAGCAATTACACAATATATAGATAATTTGTTCCATTCATTGATTGTCCTCTGTGAGAACGAGTATGTCTTAATATCCAATCTACACGGATCCTTTACCAATGTTACCTCATGTCCTCTAGTTCGATTTTTTTTTTGAGTGAGAACAAATATTTCTATCAATATTTTCATATCCATTCAATATCTTAAAAAACTTCTTTCTTCATAACTAAGACCTCTCAGTTCTGGAATCAGTTTAGTTGCTGTTCTCTTTATTCTTTCAAGCGTATATATATCCTTCTTACGATATGGTCTCCAAGCTTGTATAAAGTGATCTAAATGTTATATTTCTCCTAATCAACCCAACAATCTGTTGACCATTTGAAGCTGCCATACAACACTGCTCTAAAACTGAAACCACCGACTCCTTTAATGACAGATTGAATACTCTTGCAAGTGGTAAACTAATTTGTTCTACTGCTTCCATTAGTAGTTTTGACGGAATTCCATCCACTCCAGGTGATATACTGTTTTTTTATTGCCATTATTTTCTTTTTTTGCTGCCATTTCTGAAGTTACAATTATCTGCCCTAAACAGTCCGAATTAGCCTCCTGAAATTTAGCTTCTGGAACTGGTAATGAACTAATATCCTTTTTGGTAAACACTGAACTGAAGTATCCGTTTAGGTCTTCCGCCATTAAAAAAACCTTGTGATGTTACATTTCCAGCACTGTCTTCTAGTGACTCAACCTTGTATTGTACATTTTGTTTACTCCTGATATATGCATGAAAGCTCTTGCTGTCATTGTGTATGTTACATGCTAATGTTTGCTAATAGCGTCTTTTAGATTGTCAAATTTAATTCGTAGCTGCATTAAGTGCCTTTTCGATATTTGTGTAGTCTTCATCCTTTCTGGAACGCCTATAAACCCTCCACATATTTTTCTAATAGGTTCTTTGTGTGTTTCTAGACTGTTTTCCTTGTTTTTTGAAGGGAACAAATTTATCAATGATACTCTCAATTTCATATTTTATAATGTTCCAACATTCAATTGCGGTCTTCCTCAGCATGTTATTCCAATCTAGCTTTGCTAAGTATTTTCTCATATCTTTATATTTACCTTTGTGGAAGTTGCTCCTGTATTTTTTTATTTGTACTTTCTGATTTTACTTTGATGTTAAAATGTATTTGATTGTGGTCACAGTTACCCAATGGCTCAAGTATTTTGACATTGTCCACTAAGTAATATTTGTGTACACAAAACTATATCTGATACATTCTCTCCCATGGTCGGTTCTAGCACGTGTTGAGTGAGGAATTGAAAGTAGAAACTGTTGGTCCTCACACCCTGTACTCTCTACAGATGTCTATTTTATGTGTCCGTGGCTAAAATGTATATGATACATTCCCCTTTACTCACTTCCTTTATAGCGTTTTGTATGTTTTTGTTATCCTCTTCGTTTATGTTTGGACTTCTGTAAACTAATCCAATAGTTAATGTTGAACTTCCTATAACTATATTGCATCAAACAGCTTCATCGCAATTTGCTTCCATTTCTAATTTTATTTTGTAAGCATGAAAAGATTCTTTAATATATAAAATGACTCCCCCTCCCCTTCTTCCTATTTGATCTCTCATAACCATTACGTATCCTGTCAGTCCTAATTCAGCATCTGATATGTTTTATTGGCCCATGATTCGGTTATGCCAATTATGTGAGGGTTAATATCTTGTACCATAATGTTTAATTCGTTTTTCTTATTTACTATGCTCCTTGCATTTAAACACACGCATTTATAACCAGCTTCAGAAATGTTGTCCATTCATTGTGTTACTGGTTTGTGTGTACTAATTGCCTCTTGTCTTGTTTGAGGCACCTCTAAGTACTTCCTTGCGCTTCTAGTTTAAGCAGTATTTGCTGCCAAAACATTGTTTTATGCTTCCCATGCCACTGTCGACTGCTGCTGATAGTTCATCAACAAACACAGCTGCACCATTTCCACTAAGACGAAGCCCATCTTTAATGTACATATCAGCCCTCCCAACAAAACATCCCCACAAATCCAACATCCTCTTCACTACATAGCTGTTGAACTAACGTGTTAATTGCCTTCCTCCGGCAATTTCGATATCCCTGTCCCCTGCTTCCCATTACGGTAGAATCCCTGACAGAATGATTTGCTCAACCCGTTCCTGCTTAGCTTTTCTAAAGAACTGCCTGTATTTCCTAACTATGGCAGTTGTATCCTCCCTCTCTGCGTTGTTAATTCCTACATGTACTAAAACAGAACCTTCCTTGTCCGGACCCACGGTTTTTTCAAAACTCTGATAGACTCTACCTTTGCCCACTGGAAAGCAAACCACCATGTCGTCCCCCTTGTTTAATATTCTATCAGTCTTCCTGGCTATCGAATCCCCCACAAACACCCTCGCTCTCCTTACCCCCTCTATCACTACCTCAGTCTAGCTCTTGCGTCGGATCCCTTCCGTCGGATTCTGTCCCACAGTCGAGTCACCTGGCAGCGTGTTGTCCAGCCCCTGCAGCAATCGTGAATTAAGTCAAGTGTGAATGTAAACGTGCGTGCAAGAGGAAGTGTGAATGTAAACGTGGGTGCAAGAGGAAGTGTGAATGTAAACGTGGGTGCAAGAGGAAGTGTGAATGTAAACGTGGGTGCAAGAGGAAGTGTGAATGTAAACGTGGGTGCAAGAGGAAGTGTGAATGTAAACGTGGGTGCAAGAGGAAGTGTGAATGTAAACGTGCGTGCAAGAGGAAGTGTGAATGTAAACGTGGGTGCAAGAGGAAGTGTGAATGTAAACGTGGGTGCAAGAGGAAGTGTGAATGTAAACGTGGGTGCAAGAGGAAGTGTGAATGTAAACGTGGGTGCAAGAGGAAGTGTGAATGTAAACGTGGGTGCAAGAGGAAGTGTGAATGTAAACGTGCGTGCAAGAGGAAGTGCAGTTGTCTTGTGATGTGGCTGCGTAGGATTTAGCTGCAGCAACAAGCAAATCCCTCAAACACCTGCAGTCCAATGTCATCACGACCCTAAGATATCTTTGGTCACCTTCTCATTCATAACTTCTCTTGTAAGGAGGTTGTACATATCATCCTCATCTGCCGTAAATGGGTTTCTCTCTTCGACAAATACCCCAGTGAACTTTGTAGCATTCTTCGTTATTCGGGAGAGCTTTCCTCCCGTCATCTCATGGTGCTGCGTTCTACTGGCATTACTATCCATGCCATACTCTTTCGTCAACTCATCGAGTAACTTTGACATTTCAAGCGCAATGAGAAATAACTTATCTAGAGCCTTATCATGTTGGGCTATTCCTACAATAACCTTAATTGCGCGGTTTTCGTGTTCAATTGCATGATCTGGGGCTATTGAAGTAAATCCTGCCACTCATTTCGTCACGCAGAAGTTCCCTTTCGGGAATTCTGCCAAGATGTCTGGGTGCTGCTTGTCCGCTTCCTGCATTGTGGAAATGTACAGGGTTAGCAAACGAACATAGTTCAGATTGTCATGAGCAAAGAAGTACTTGATAAGAGACTCGATGCTCTCCATGTGCAGCAGAAGAGCTCTTTGTCTAGTGCTTCTAACCAATTGTAGGATTGTCTCAAATTGTTTCATGTAGTTGAGAAGGAAGTGTTGGATGTTGTAGGCACCAAACAAGTAAATAAATCAACAATATCACCTCCTTGAGCCACTATTGGTTGTGCTAATTGAGCACGTTTTTGTGTTGCGATCACCTGTGTCCCCTGAAATGATGGCAACAACACAGCGACAGCTGCTACAACAGTGACACTGCAATACAAGTGACTGTGTTAAGACGATCTCTAACACGACAATTGTAATTATACAATGCACTTGTTGCATACAAAGATTGGAGGTGTTTTCTGCGCTAAGATTGTGTTTAGTTGTTTCATAAATACATTAATGTTCCTTAAGCGAAACGTTGTCCAACCTGTATATATTGAAAGTTATTAAATCAATGATAGAAGTACGTTTTTCAAACTTTACGATGATATAATAATTTCAGCACATACAGTATTATTAGTTGAACAACAACATAGATTCAGCATAACAATACAGTCTACAGTAGGTAATTTCACATTTTATTGTGACTGCCATTTTGACATTCAAAATGGCAGCCATCTACTAATGCCCACATTACGTGTGAATAACACAGATATTAACTGAAATAGGTATGTTCAATGCTACAGGCTCCAGGCACCATTCTGAACATGTAACGAACTATTAAAAATAATAATATGATGGAAAATCAAGTGATTCGTATGCTGGCGGCCATCTTGACTTTGGTAAATATATCCTGTTTGTAAAAATTGACACCCTATTTTTTGTTAAACTATACTACCCAAAGATACTGAATCAAGTGAAAATTAGTTTTTAACAAATATTCTGCATTTGCTATGACATAGTGGCCTACACCACCGGTTCTCAATCTTTTTGCCTCCAAGGTCCCCCCTATGTCCAATAAAACATTCCAGGGACCCCCCCACATAGGTTATGGTACCTCCCCCCCGCCTTTTCGCTACACTGATGTCAAAAGTTACTGCTTTTAAAAATTACGTGTTTATTAAACTTTAAAAGAAAACGTGTTTGCTGTTGCTAGTGCCATTACACAGCTTGTTAATTATTACTATTCAAACAAGCAGATTTGAACTTAGATAACTGTCACAGTATATCAATATGTCAGCTTGGATTGATCTCACTTTAATTTAATATGGTTAGGCCTTTAAGCTTGACTTATTTAATGACAACCATGTTAAACTGCTTGTCAGACATGATACAAATCGGTTGGTATTTCAAAACATTCATTTCACTGTGTTTCAGACACGCATGTCATCTTCTATGGCCAACGGTAATAAATTTGTCCATTTCCTTCTCCGTTTGACGATGCACAGCACCAAAAAGTGCGAAACTATTGCGTATGGTAAACGTGAAGCTTTTGTTTTAATTTTTCGATCGTTATACGGCACTAAATTTATGGTTTTGTTAACGTGATGTGTATATATATATATATATGTATAGTAGATACTCGAGGAGAAGTTTGGCGGCTATAGGTGGTCGTTTTCATAGTTAGGTCAAAAACTATTTTTTTTATTTGACCAGGTAATTTAAAACTATCATTTTCCCTGCCATCTCGCGAACCTCCTGGCAGCTCCCTGTGCCCCCAGTGGGCCGAGGACCCCCGGTTGAGAAACACTGGCCTACACTATAATACTGACCATCAAGTTGACAATAATTATTTTTCATTTGCGTAAATAATTAATATTGCACGCCGGTCACAATGAAATATATATAAAACGGCCGTGGTGTGTAGAGGTGCATACGACACTGTGTTGGTAAACTCAAAGATGCACATGTCTTGATTGTAAAAGGATACTTGTCACTATGTATGCGTGCGTTAGTCTTATTTTCCCATCCACGGCAAAGCACTCAGGCGACAAGTGGACAAGCCATTAGCTTATTGAGAGTCCAACATCTTGTTGTCTATGTGTAACCTGCCCTTCGGGTATATTTGTTTATTTTCGTCATTTACACAATATGTAGATAAGCTGTTGCATTCATGTATTGTCCTCTGTGAGAATGAGTACTTTCTGATATCAAATCTACACTGATCCTTCACAAATGTTACCTCATGTCCTCTAGTTCTACTTTCTTTCAAAAGTGAGAGAAAATATTTCTATCGATATTTTCATACCCATTCAATATCTTTAAAATGTCAACTTACTCTCCTGTTAACCCCCCTGTCTGTAGGGTTGTTAAAACACATTCTTTTTTGAGCATTCTTCAAAACTAATATATCTCAGTTCTGGATAACTTTAGTTGTTCTCAAAAGTGAGTTCCAGTTTGAAACCTCCCCATCTACTACAACACGCTGTCTTCTGCCAGTGGGCCATGTCTGCCAGGGGATGAAGTGTAAACATGTCTGCCAGGGGGTGAAGTGTAAAGCGCTTTGAGCAGTCCCACATACCGGATACAGCGCTATAGCTAAGAACGTACCATTAATAGATCTACTGGTGATTCCTCATCTATCCACTAGTAATTTCTTCTAAAAAAAGTTAAGTATTACCTCGCTTTTAAGAATTTATATTGAGATGGATTTAATAATTTAACAATAACCAGCGCAGTTTCTTTCTTTCTCGTCCGACTCTAATAATTTTGTGTTGTTCCGCAGACTGTAAAGTACATTTTGGTCTTGAATTAAAACAACACAAACAGACGATCACGAACATCGCACATGAGTCCACGCTTTTCTCCCGATCCTCCTGCTCCGTACGTCGCCTTCGATCCTCCTGCTCCGTACGTTGCCTTCGATCCTCCTGCTCCGTACGTCGCCTTCGATCCTCCTGCTCCGTACGTCGCCTTCTATCCTCCTGCTCCGTACGTCGCCTTCGTTCCTCCTGCTCCGTACGTCGCCTTCGATCCTCCTGCTCCGTACATCGCCTTCGTTCCTCCTGCTCCGTACGTCGCCTTCGTTCCTCCTGCTCCGTGCATCGCCCTCGATCCTCCTGCTCCGTACGTCGCCCTCGATCCTCCTGCTCCATACGTCGCCTTCGTTCCTCCTGCTCCATGCTTCGCCCTCGATCCTCCTGCTCCGTACGTCGCCCTCGTTCCTCCTGCTCCGTGCGTCGCCCTCGATCCTCCTGCTCCGTACGTCGCCTTCGTTCCTCCTGCTCTGTACGTCGCCTTCGAGTCCGGTCTCATTCTCCGTCCTCCTTTGCTTCCTGACCCGGAGGTACAAGTTCGAACCCTTCGTGACCAGGAGTTACTGGTTCGAACCCTTCGTGACCAGGAGGTACTGGTTCGAACCCTTCGTGACCAGGAGGTACAGGTTCGAACCCTTCATGACCAGGAGTTACTGGTTCGAACCCTTCGTGACCAGGAGGTACTGGTTCGAACCCTTCGTGACCAGGAGGTACAGGTTCGAACCCTTCATGACCAGGAGGTACTGGTTCGAACCCTTCGTGATCAGGAGGTACTGGTTCGAACCCTTCATGACCAGGAGTTACTGGTTCGAAACCTTCGTGACCAGGAGGTACTGGTTCGAACCCTTCGTGACCAGGAGTTACTGGTTCGAAACCTTCGTGACCAGGAGGTACAGGTTCGAACC